>CAUYQU010011431.1:0-99695 GCA_963574635.1 Cheracebus regulus | reverse complement strand
CTCCTTCCCTCCCTCCCTCACCGCCTTCTCTCTCTCTCTCTCTCTCTCTCTCTCTCTCTCTCTCTCTCTCTCTCCCCCCCGCCCCCGCGGCCCCCCGCCCGCCCCCCCCCCCCCCCCCCCCCGCCCCCCCCCCCCCCCCCCCCCCCCCCCCCCCCCCCCCCAGAAGAAGTTTCTAGAGTTTCTTTTAATAAATGGCTTGTCTCTCAGCATCCCACCCCATCAACTGCATCCACCAACCTTCCACACTATTCTAATAACAGAGAAGACCCATCAGGCTAGGTCTTGGATCTTCTAAGACACTATGAGATGCTTCTGAATATTTCGACACCTACTAGATTGTCCATTCTGTTCCAAATAACTTACCACGCTGCCCCTGACAGGAGACACCCAATGTTTTCCAAGGAGGTTGGAAGAGATTTCCAAACTACAAGACTTACACTCCTCTCCCTACTGATACATTCTGCCCATGCTCAGGCCAGCAGGAGGAAGTCAAAGGCAAAAGGCCTGGGTTAAGAAGGTTAAGTCCTCTGGTTTGGAAACTTCTTGGTACCAGTGTTCTGTGAAGACTTAATACGTTGTTTATTCTCATGTCAGTTTCCAAGGCAGGGGCAAATCTTAAGTGGCAACATTGAGGGAGGTAATCCTTTTTTAAACACAGATACGTCTGCTGATATACACAAATACAATGCAAAAAGAAAAAAGAGAAACAGCAACCAGAGGAGAAAAACTGCCTTCTGTCAACAGCACCCTCAGGCTAGAACACACAGCAAAGCATTAAGTAATTTAATCTCCAAAAGGCAGCGTTCTGGCATTAAGACTGCACTGGGGTCTCCGGAGCCGGACCCACCCAATGCAGTGACAGACGGGTTTAGTGGGCCAGAAACCCACATGCCCAGAAGGAAACCCAGGGCAGTACCAGGGCCTCTTGGGGCGTTCCCAGATCCAAGGTCTGAAGGCTGCCGACCTGGGAGACCTTCCCCCGACAGGCTCAGGGTCAGGCGCTGGACAGCCGAGGCTCCTCATGGAAGCGCCCCCTCCCCACCGGCTCTTTGGGGGATCCGTGCAAGAGGCGCGCCGAACCCTGATGCTAATCAGGCGGCTCTGAGTGAAGGGTGACAGGGTCGGCGCCGGCTCCACTCTGCCCAGGCCCCGCCGTCCTGGCCACAGATCTCACTGAGCGATAAGCCGGGAGCTGCGCGGACGCCCCTTCCCTGCTCCTGCATGCTCCACGTGCTCAGGGAGAGGGGCTGAATGAACCCCCCACCCAGAGCCTCCTGGCAGAAGGGAGGGTACTCGGTGGGGCTCCCCGAGGCAGGGCCCCGGTCTGCCCTCCAGGCTGCCAGCCCCTCCTGCGGCTCCCCTGCGCGCTCTTGCAGCTTTCATTAACTCCCTCGGCCGGCAATTTCCATCCATTTGACGACAGATTAGAAGTGGAATTCAAAAAGAAAGTCACTTGACCTCCCATAATGTGCTTCTCTTAATTACATTAAAGATTTTCAAATGTAGCTATACTGGGTTTGACAGGTAAGGTTTTAATCAACTTCAGGTGGCCACTTTTAAGTGCTCCCGGGACTGGTGCCGCAATGTTGGCGTCATCTACGCTCTCAACGTGGTTCTAATTTAAACGGCTAATTTTGACGCGAAGAAGAGATGAGAGCCCACCATGCCCACGCCATTTCGGCGAGGGGCGATTTCTAAATTAGGATTAATGCAGCACGCTGAAGCATGGTTGGAGGTTTATTTTATGGAGGTTGGAGCAAGTAAATAACATTTATCCTTTGTATACGTCTGCATGTAATTATTGTAAAGTTTTCTTGTGTGTTAAATTATACAAACTCTTCAAAAGTGGGTGCCTAATGTCTTTTTCTAAAGCTGTGTTATTATTTTGGTCAAAAGTTGTTTACATTAAACAAATTCAATTTACTAAACTTTGACATGTTTGCACAACTGCATATAATTTATGCTGGAAGCCTGAATCATGACTTTCAAATGAACTTTCTTGATTCTAACTTGAACATTTAGGTGTGGTGGCTTGCTCGACCCAGGTCTGAGGAGCAAGTGATTGACTTCGTTTTCTTCTGCCAAAGTCTTTTCCAGTCAGTAGATGTGTACTGAGTACAGACTGTGGTCCAAACGTTATGCTAGGTGCTAAGGATATCAATGACGAGCAAAAAAGATATGGTCTCTGTCCTGAGGAGCTCATTTAAGGAAGCAGAGAAGCAAAATAACACATGAAAACACATTAAATCACAAAGGTGACAAGGGCTGGGAAGGAAAAGTAGAGGCTGCTTTGACCATAAAATAGCAGGAACTGGTCTGGTCTTGGAGGAAGGCTGCCCTGGGGATGTGAGAATGAGCTAAAAACTAGGGGGAGTGAAAAGCACAAAGTTGATTTAGGTTACTGGGAGAAGGGATTTCAAGTGCTGCACGCAGAGGGAAAAAAATCATGAGCAAAGGCCCACGGTGGATGGAGAATGACACTTCAGATGGACTAAAATGAAGATGACCAAGGGGCAGGGACAGGGATGCTGACGGTTTAAGATGGAGCTGAGATGTAGGCAGTGGGATGAGGCGAAGCGGGGTCGGTGCAGGCCATGGTAGTGAATACAATCTTTACCCTCGGTATTAGTCTGTTTTGAGACTGGGAAGAAAAGAGAGGTTTAATTGGACTTACAGTTCTACTCGGCTGGGGAGGCCTCAGGATCACAGCAGAAGGCAAAAGACACCTCTTACATGGCAGCGGCAAGAGAAAATGAGGAGGAGCAAAAGTAGAAATGCCTCATAAAACCGTCAGATCTCGTGAGACTTACTCATTATCACTATCAGCTGAAGAAGAAGAACACGGGAAAGATGGGGGGGTGGTCCCATGATTCAATTACCTCCACCTGGGTCCCTCCCACAACACGTGAGAATTCTGGGAGATACAATTCAAGTTGAGATTTGAGTGGCGGCATAGCCAAACCATATTACCCTGAAAGCAAGACTAAGCCAGTGCAAGGTTTGAAGCAGGAGGATGACCTGATTTGTCTGTCTGTACTTTGCGAAGATCTATTGAAGGGAGCATAGTAGATTGCAAGGGGTCAAAAGCTGCTGGAAGTAAGACTAGTTTCAGGGCTATGATAGACCAGAATTTAAAAAATGAAAGCCGTGAACATGATATTGTTTGAATTCGGGTGACAGTAGTAAAGAACAAGAGTAGATTGGCTGGGTGGCTCACGCCTGTAATCCCAACACTTTGGGAGGCCGAGGCAGGTGGATCACCTGAGGTCAGGAGTTCGAGACCAGCCTGACCAACATGGAGAAACTCAGTCTCTACTAAAAATACAAAATTAGCCAGGCATGGTGCCAGGTGCCTGTAGTCCCAGCTACTCAAGAGGCTGAGGCAGGAGAATCGCTTGAACCTGGGAGGCAGAGGTTGCGGTGAGCCGAGATCTCTCAATTACACTCCAGCCTGGGCAACAAGAGTGAAACTCCATCTAAAATAAATAAATTAATTAACAAAAGAACAAGAGTAGATGGCTTTGAGAAATGCTGAGGCAGTGTGGCAGGTAGAATGTAGAACAGATCCGCCAGCTCAAGCTTCTGACTTGCATACCTGCAGGGGTGGCAGTGTCATTTGCTGAGATCTCAGAAGTCCTTGAATGAGGACTGGCCATGCACAGGAAGAACATGAGGGACCTTTGAGGCATTTGAGACATGTCAAGAAGGCAAAGGCAAATACTTCTCTGGCAGTCAGAGGACATATCCCTGAGTACCTTCAAACTCTGGACGTTAGATGAAAACCTGGATATGAATGAGGCCTCCAAGAAAGAAAATACAGCCTGAGATGAAAAGAGGTGCTTGAGCTAAGTCCCGAGGTGTTTCAACATTGGTCAGCTGGGTAAATGTAGATGAACCTGTACAGAGATGGTGATATAAGAGTGGCCAGGGAGGTGGTCAAAAGCCACATGTGTCACTAAAGCCAGGTAAAGACAGTGCTTCGAAAAAGAAGAGGTGAACAAAGGTTTCCAGTATGACCAAAGAACCAAATAATATATGCACTGAGAGGTCCATTGTATTTAGCAACTTGGAGTGAATTAAGCTAATGGCAGAAAAATGGAGCCAAAATCTGCACTGATCCAGACTGCACTGAATTGCTGAATAAGTTGAAGGTAAAGAAATGGAGAGTATGAGAATAGACAGGTCTTTTGAAAAGTTTGACAGTAAAGCAAAAGGAGGAAGAGCTGAAGAGGGCTTCTGGTAGGGTGGTTGTTTGCTTAAAGGGAGAAGACAGAGTTCTCAAAATCTGATGGGAATTACTGTGTTGTAAGGCAGCACTGACTATGCAAGATAAAGAAGGAAAAAATGACTCTGCTTCCCCTGAGGGGGAAGAAATTGATGGCATCTATCACATGGGTGGAGGAACTGGCCTTAGATAGGCGGAAGACTTGATTGATTCTGCTGTATATTCCTGGAAAAAAAGATTTCTCTTGGGGATAGAGTGAACATTTCTTTTATCAGTAGACCAAAAGGTGCCCAAAAAGGATGGGGGCCTTGTCACTAGTCCTGTTAAGGTCCTCAAATGTCTTTCTTGGGCTTGATGCAAAGTGCTCACCACTTTGGAAGGAGGGAAGTAATACACAGCTCATGCGCAGGGGCACTGTCATCCAGGAGACATGCTCTAAGGTCCCACAGCACTGACATTAAGCTGGGGGTCATGACATCTCAGTGAGGGAGAGGTACAACTAAGTTGAGTGATGGCTGTGGGGTATCTGAGTGAGGAGAGATGGCATTTTGGTCTGTTTTTCACATTTTTACATCTTTTCTAACCTTTCGGAAATTCGCTGCCCATTATAGAACAAGTATGTACAATGTGTTCCATTGCACTTGGCCTTGTGGGAAATAGAAAACGTAGAAAGTGTAACTGTTATCTTTGCATAACTCACAGTGCATTTGAAGAAATAAGACAAATATACTCAATGTAGGAACAACAACTCAGCAAAAGTATTTCCAAAATTTAGAAGCAGGAAGGGTCAGGGAAGTCTTCTTGGAGGAGGCAGAACCTGAACTATGTGGCATGTTAATAGGATTTGGATAGGTACTGAGCAGAGGGCAGAGCACTGAGCTCTATTTCATATGTCACACTTAACATATTTTTGGAATAATAAAAATAATTCATTGAATAAAAACAGAAAACAGAAAAATAGGAAACAAAAATCATCTGTAATTGTAATATCCAGAGATAAAAATGATTAACATCTGGGTGATTTTCCTTCCTTTCTTTATGTATGTAGAGGTGTTTTATCTTTGCATGTATATTCACACATATCTTTGCATACCCAAATGGAACGTGAATCTACTTACCCTCATTGATTGTGTCCCAGGTAGCTTTCTGGCTTTCTAATTGGATGACTGATGGTTATTTTACATTCCACACATGCGTAATGTACAGATGAAGTCCCTCTGCAATCCCAGGTCCAGTCACAGCTACATCTAGTCAGGTCATATAGGCACCTACAGCCAAGTTGGGCCTAGGGTAGCTGCCCCAGTGACTCTGTGATGACAGATTTGTTCACCCATCAGTTGGATCAGAGACCAATTACCAAAGACTACCTTTTTAGGTTAAGCAGGCCCTCTTCATTCCCAGGCTCTAGTAATGAGACATTTAAAGGCTAGTATTTTCCCACACTTGAAATAAGCAGAGATAAAACTTCCATATTTCCATTTGGTATAAATTTCTTACTTCTCTAGTTTCTGTGAGACTCCACAGTAATTCCACCTTATACTGCAGGTGACAAGGCTGCTCTTGAGATAAAGACTATGTGATTCGGACTCAGTCTGTCTAGAAAACTCGTTAAGCCCCCAAGGGAAAAAATATCCCACGACACTGTATCAGCAGGAACCAGAATTCAACACAAATGGTCTTGAATTCTGGTGGAAAACTTAGATGATAGGTTGATGGGTATAGCAAACAACCATGGCACGTGTATACCTATATAACAATCTGTACGTTCTGCACATGTGCCCCAGAACTTAAAGTATAATAAAAAAAAAGAAAAAAAAAACCTGAATCTTTTGGTTTCATTGGGTTCTGCTTTTGTAAGAACCCAGCCACACAGATATAAGATGAAATCAAGAGTTGATGTAATAGTTGCACAAACCTACCTGTGATAAATGGAACTATATGCATACAATGTAATAAAATTAATTTCCTGGTGTTGGTACTGTACTCTAGTTATGCAAGAGGTAGCCATTCGAAAAAATCCGGCAAAGGGTACCTAGGACCTTTCTGTGCTATGTTTGCAACTTCCTCTATATCTATAATGATCTCAAAATAAAAAGTAAAGCATAAAAAAGGAAATAGTTAAATTCATAATATCAGTGATTATTAGAATTACCATTTTGTGATTGCCTACTGTGATCCCGGAAAATGTATTTGACTTTCCTAAGTCTTAGTTTACATATTTGTAAAAAGGGTAGGATAATACATCTATGTTATCTACTTCAAAAGTTGTTACAAGAATTATGACAACATATGTAAAGCGCTAAGCATGATGCCAAAAAAATAAGAATAAACACAAAATGGATGTTAGCTACTATTATAGTGCATTGCTATGTATAACAATCAACTGTTTCCTTTTACTTTCACTAAAGAACTGGAGATTTTGATGCATTTTCTTTTTTGTAAATTCCTTTTAGATATGCCTGTTCCTAATAACCTTTCTGGAATTCACTGGTGGCTCAGCTACTAGTATCTAATAACTTTCAACTCCCTCAAACAGAACATTTGATGCTTCCGTACTTCAACAAGTAGAGATAGTAGATGTCCATTAACTCTTTTCTAAAGTAAGTATAATTAAGTGCTGATTGAATGATGCATGAGTCCTCTTATTAATAAAGTGCGTAAGAATCAGTGCAGATTTAGTACACTTCATCTGGGGGATGAAGTCCATTTTCTTTTACGGAAAGAAAATGTGTTTATCTCAAAGGACATTTGAAAGTATTATACAAAATAATATCTGCACAGTTTATAAGTCCCTGTCTAGAATATGTAATTTATTTGAAATATATTAGTTATTTTTAGCATCATTACTTGGCAAAATATGGTGCTCTGTGTACATTTGTTTTGTTTTGTTTTGGCTGCAACAGAGGAAAGAGTTTGCATTATTCTTCACAATAAGAAATCAAGTTTCAAGTTATCTTTAATTAGAAAAAGCTTTTCATTACAAAAGAGAATTTAACATTCCTGGAGGCCAGTGCAGCAGGGTTACTGGATGCAAAATATAGCCAGCACGACAAGATCTGAGAATTCTGAGGGGGAAACTTTGCTAAAAAGCAAAAGTCTTTCTGATCTAATGAGAAATTTGCAGTTCATATTTTGAAAAGGCTATTGAAGAAATAATCATTTTGAGAAAAACGTCTATTTTAAAATAACTTTAAGCTCATTACTAAAACCAAAGACTTGCTGAAAACGTAGGAAAAGCCTTGAATAAGAAAGTGATAGCCCAGTTCATATCTAAGAGTTTGGGGAAAAGAGTAATATGTGACACTTAGATGAAGTTCAGCAAAAATTGAATAAAAGAAAGTTAACTGTTGAGAACTTCAATCAGGTGAGAAAAGAAGTTATTCTCTAAGCCACAGACACCAATAATTCATAAAAATAATAAGAACCCAAAATTTAATTCTAGAATATAAATAATAGAGCAGCAAAATAAATTATGTTTAGTTTGTACTAAGGTGAGTGACAAAAGGCTTCCCGACAAGGAGATACTGTGGAAATACATATCAGACTGGCTCTTGTTTCAGGGTAAAACTAAAAATAATTTTAAAGCTTCTCTAAGAATTTCCTAACCACACTCAAATGGGTAGAAATCTTAATCCACTCTATCTGTCTCATTCATGCAACTACCCCCACCGAAACTAGGCAAAGCCTCCAAACAAAACCATAGTCCTAAATTGCTTTTGAATACAAGTTACCGGAAGAAGCAAACACCCGTTATGGATGATTGCTCTTCAAACCCAGTCTTCAGAAAGTTGTCTTAGAGGAGTTTTCAAGAAATATGAATTAATAACGAAAGAAAACGTTATATTTACAAGGAAAAAACACAAATATAAAATCATAACTGTAAAAACTGAAGTGTTAAAATACTTTGATATAAAGCTTAATTTTTAAAATAAAAGATACATAACAAAGAAACAAGTGACTATCGAAATTTTGAAATGGAATGATGGTACACGTTGAGATGAGCTGCTAAGTTCCTTATTGAAGAAAGAACTCACTGCCCAGCAGTAGGGAAGGCAATTTGCAGCTAGTCTCCGGGTCTCAGCCCTTCTAAGGTCTTCATCAGCTTCAGAGAGCCCCTATACCTGAAGTTATACCCTTCCAGAATCAACCTGCAACTGATGTTAAAGCAAGGTGCGGGTATAAAGACTTAGCTATGTCAGCTCTATGCAGGTTACTGTATCAGGCAATACTTGCTCCTGAACTCCCTAGAAGGGTTGGCTGAATTCTGGACAGGCCTGAATCCCAGTTTTCCCTTTGCTCAGTTCTGCTTCTTTGCTTTTTCTTTTACAGATGGTAATACATAGATAACATCTCGAATACCTAAAATCCATTTCAGTATTAACTTCTTGAGGACCCAACCTACAACAGTTACCAAACATAATTGCAAAAATAAAAGGGAATTTTTGTAAGACAGATACATAGTTATGGACTGAATTGTGTGCCCCCAATTATGTTAAAACCCAATCCCCAAAGTGACTGTAGTTAGGGATAGAGCATTTATGGGGGTCTTTAAGATTCAATAAGGCCATAGTGATGGAGGAATAGACACTAGACATCTCTCTCTGTGTGCACTCAGAGAAAAGTCCATGTGAAGACAGAAGATGGTTGTCTATAAGCTAGGAAGCCAGCCCTCACTGGAAACCAAATTTTCAGGCACCTTGATCATGGACTCTTAGCCTCCAGAACTATGCCAAAATAAATGCATTTTTAAGCCACCTAATCTATTATGTTTTGTCATGGCAACCTGAGCAGACTAATACATATTTATATATAATTAAAACTACAAACTTGAAGAATAGGGGAAGCTGCCAGTGAGGCAGGTCAAATAGGAAGCACAAAATAGGATTTGGGAAGTGAGTTGAAATAAGCTCCTAATCACAGTACTGCAGATGAACTAAACTCTCCAATTACAAGAGAAAAAATACCAGACAAATTATAGAATAAAAAAAAATTGGGCCATATCTATTAACAAGAATAATATTTAAGCAGCATAAGGACACAGTGAAAGAAAGGGAATTTTGAGAATTTTGAGATATTAGCTTTCCCTATGCAAACCACAAAACAAAACTGTTGTCCCCTTTGAACAACGTGGGAGTTAGGGGAGCAACCCTCCATTCAGTCAGAAATCCACCTATAAATTTTGACTCCCCTCAAACTTAGCTAGTAATAGCCTACTGTTGACCAGAAGCCTTACTGATAACCAGCTGATTGGTACATATGTTGTATGTAATATATATACTGTATCCTTACAATAAAGTTAGGGAAAAGTAAGCATGATTAAGGAAATCATAAGGAAAATAAATTTATTTACTATTACTATGGAAGTGAATCATCACAAGTCTTCATTTTGTCATCTTCACATGTAATAGGCTGAAGAGAGGAAGAAGCAGACGGATTAATCTTGCTGTTTTGTCTCAGGTGTAGCAGAGGCAGAAACTGAACCCACGCAGTTCATACCCATGTTGGTCAAGGGTCGACTGCGTATTGAAACAGCCCAACTGCCAGACTTGAAACTTTTTTTGAAGAATGTATTAAACTGTACACCCCATACCCAGTTCCTTTTCTTACACTCACTAGTGACCAAACTGTTAGCTAAAATGACCCTTATCTAAGAATATGAGCTATAAAAGACAATATATTCTAAGGAATCCTTTCAGATACAAATCTTGAAAAAAAAAAAAAAAGAAAAGAAAAACAAGAGATAGAGATTTCTGTGGTGGGAGTAGAGGCTCTCTCTGAGTGTTCCTGTGTCTAGCCAGCACTGGTCCAGCTCCTGTGGTAATGGGACATTGTTTTCCTCGATGCTTGGTGTGCACTCCATATTTCATGAATGTTAAAGATAGTTCACATGCATCTAGACTATTCAAGTTATAAATGACTGTGAATAAAAGAAAGTAAAAATCACAATAATTATTAACATCAAAGTTTTGATGAAGCTGTAAAGTGTTCATTTGTTAGTACTTTCAATTTTTACACATCATTTTAATTGTTCACCATTAACAGCAACAATAAACATTTTAAGATAATTTATTAGTATCTTCATTTCCACATAAATTATATGAATAGCAAATTATAATCAATGCCAAGGAGGGTTATTAGCAATATCAGTTACTGTATTTTATCAGAAGTGGACAGTGGCTTTTGGTTCATAGTACTGAGACTCCTTAATAGAAACAAAGTTAGTTATTTTGGTATTTATTTTTAATTTTTAAACTTCCATAAATATGACCTATTATGGAAGTTAGGAATGCATTTGATTGAATGCAGTTGCTTCTAGTTTTCAATATAATTCTGCTGGTTGCTCTATTTTTCTTAGAAAGTTATTTATTATATTAGTATATAGTTTCTAATGCCAGAGTTACTTTCTGTCTTGCTCGCCCCCCCACAAAAAAAGAAAGCTCAGCGAAAGATATTTTAGAGCTGTAAAATGAGATTGAGTCTGAGCCAAAAATGTGAAAACTTCTACAAGAAAATATAATTTTGCTCATGATGACCTTTTCTGAATATCTTAAAAGTTTAAACTGGTGAAAATTTTTTTTTAAATAACCAAAGCCTAAATAAATATTTTACCCAAATACTTGAATGTAAACAATTTTAAATTATCTGTGCAATTTGTAACACATTATTATGTTGGAAATTTCGGTACAGAAGCATTCTCTTTGTAAATTAATACCAATCATTGTTTAACAAGAGTAAAAGCATGCAAATTTGATATTTTGGGCAAAAAGTATAGATGAGGTTATGAGAAAATACATCTTGTTATAGTGTAGAATACTGAGGTGTTTTGTGTGCCTAAGGTTTTATTATAAAACTATACTGTGATTGTAACATACATGTCTTAAATAATTAACAAATACTCTCATTTAATATTTTTTAAGCACTTATGTGGTGTCATGTACTTGCTGTACTGATCAGTGGGACCACAGTGGAAAGTAAACACACTAACTTCTTGCCCTTATAAATATAGTGTCAAAATTATCATAAATGTCAAATATAGATTATTTGATAAAGTTATGAGCTGCTATTAATAGGAGAAAGTAATGAATAAAAAGAAAAACAGTCCAATAAATGAACTCAAGAACACTATTTTAATTACAATAACTACATACACTAAAATTGTCAATTAACTGGAAAGAATCTTGTCTTTACAGGCTAAACCTTATTTCAGGGTTACTAAATAGGCTTAGCTGATGAGTAAAATAACTTCTCTATAAAGACATTTAAATAATAAATATAAAATGTATAATAAAAGTAGAAGATCAACATTTTACAATCACTAATAAACTAGTAGGTTTAGTAATGTCCATCAATGGATGAACACAATAAATGAAAGGTGAATGGAAAATCTTACAATTGGCAGAAATGGATGTCACTCCTTCAATTCACTGATCAACTTCAACCTAACCAAAAGTGGGACAGCCAGGTGTTGTACATTCTTGATGTAATACAATGTGAAGTATACGGTATCACTTATGAATTATTCTTGGCTAGTGGAACCTAAATCCAATTAGGCCTTTTAAAAAAATGCCCATACTTGTAGAGATGCATACTGTAATAAGTATCTAACAGTAAAATGAAATGACATAATGCTTGGTATTTGTTGCAAAACAATTCAGTAAGAGAAAAGGAAGGAGGAGGGTGAGGACCTAAAACAGATGAAGCAACAGTCTTACTGAACTTAGGTGACAGGCATTTTGGAGTTGATTCTATTAATCTCTCTAATTTACAGTATGTTTGAGATACTTTATCATTCAAAAAATCTGATGAGAACCCGGAATAAAGGAAGCCATTCTGTAGCACAAAGAATAGGTGGAATATGAGATTCCTTTTAGAAATAATGCATGTGAGATTTCAGTGGAAGATTTACGTAATGTAAAGTGAAAAGATTTTAGAAGTCCAACTGAAATTTATCAGTAAATTTCAATTCTGGTCAAAAATGAAATTAAGTAAAATAGAATATAATAAGCCCTTGTAGGTGGTAATCATTGTGCTAAGTCTTGGAAATCCAATAAAATGACTATTACTTGGTTCCTACCTATGGAAAACGTATAATCTAAATGTTTCTTTGGAATGTAGAGAGAAGGATTTGAGAGGCTTTATCACAAAAAACAGAACTGAGAACTTTCTAGTCTTGTGTTTGTTTGTTTTTACATTTCACTGACTCTATGAGACAAATAATTATTTCAGTAATCACTCAAAATATTATTTGATGCATTTGCCTTATTAGTCACTTTTTGTAATTATCCACTTTATAAGTTATACCTTTCTAATTTAGTTTTCTTCTTTATTCAGTGGTCAAAGAATACTTACTTATTATAATTCTTCAATGATAAAGATATCTTCTTTCACATCACTTAACTATGCAGGTATAAAATGAACTCATGGTTTTCTGAAACAGACTTCACAAATTTCTTATTAAACAGAATAAAAAGAAGTGGTATAAAAGTCTAAAGTAATAAAGGCTGATCAAAATCAATCGTCCACTTTTAAGAATGCATTTTATTACAGTTTTAGATATGGAAAGCTGTCTGACACTTAGGTACCTAATCACACTGAAAATTTCAGGATCTTCCTTGGTAGCAAGATAAACTTGGCCATTGCATCACCATTATAATAATTGCAGAAAGTAGAATTCTGAGTGACACTTCATAAAGGACCAAGACTAGATTGCAGTGGAAGGCAGAAACCATAAAATGATATTCATGACCAAATTTTAAGTGCTGATGTCATCTCAGAGAAAATATCATGGAGAAAAGAGACTCAAACATTATTTTCATATGTACTGAGGTTTTCCCAAAATATGTAAATAAAACTATTCAAAATATGGGCAAATCAGGAATCATTAATTGCAAACAATAAAGGCTTAAGTGACAACAATTTTAAAGTAATAATATTTATGTCTGTTTCAAAATAATCTGTAATTTTAAAAGGTACTACACTGAATGACCTTTGTATCATGTGACATTCTATAACAACTTTTTAATTCAATTTAAAAAACTTAAATAAAGGCCAGGCATGGTGGCTTAAGCCTGTTATCCAAGCACTTTTGGAGGTTAAGGCAGTCGAATTGCTTGAACCCAGGAATTCAAGACCTGCTGGGAAACAAGGCAAAATCCCGTTTATGCAAAAAATACAAAAATTAGCTGGGTGTGGTGGCACACTCCTGCAGTCCCAACTATTTTGGAGGCTGAGACTAGAGGATCACTTGAGCCTGGAAAGTCAAGGCTTCAGTGACCTGAGATCACACGTCGCGCTCCAGCTTGGGTGACAGAGTGAGACACTGTCTCAAACAAACAAACTTAAACAGGAAACACACACACACACACACACAAAATAAAATTTGTTATTAACATAAAAAGTGCACATTCCCACAGAAGTATAAAATATACCACATCCACTCAGTAACGGGGAATAAAAAATCCCATCCACTGAGTGATTACATTTTAAAAATCATGTGTTTTAAGCCATTCAAAACTTTAGCAACATTTATAACTAACTTCAAGTAAATTTTTCTGTGGCAAAGTACCCTGCATTTGAATTACATATGTGCTCTAGGGTTGTTGTTTCTGTTGTTTTTAAATTCACTCTAAAATTTTTACCCAGTTCTGTTGAAATACTCAAGTGAAGGCTACTGTTACATGGCAGTGGAGATTCCCTTAAGTTGTTAAGAGCATTGTGTGTGTTTATAAAACTGCATTTATGGAATTTTATTTCCCAAATTGATGTCTCTAGAACATTTTTCTATAAAGAGACACATCATAACTATTGTAGGCTTTGTGGCCATATAGTTTCCGTTCTGTCACAGAAACTAGTGGCCACAACTAGTTTTAGTTTTATCACAACTCAACCCTGCTATTGTAGAGTACATAGAAACAGGTACATAAATTAGAGTACTACAAGAAAACTTTAGAATTATCAGAATTGCTCAGCTGGTTGTAGACTGTCAATTCTGCTCCAGAGTAAAGAAGAATGGTAGGATGAGGTCATGAATGTGAAATATTTAAAGTTCCTCCCATGATGGAAGCTGGTTAAAACATTCAGTTTCAAAGAAGTGAAATCACAAGGTATTTCACAATTATTTCCATATGCTTTGATTCACAGTATAAAAAACTTTTCCTAGATTTAAGAAATAGAGTATAAAGCTTAAAATCAGACAGAACCATGTTTTTCTATACAGAACTATGTTTGTATGTGTGTGTATGTGCTAAAAATCCTTTGGGCCATCATTATATTAGTGCACTTTACATTCATTTTTCAGGTGACCATATACTTGATTTGAATTCCAAATTTATTTGGTCAAATGTACAGAACCTGGTGGATACCTGGTGACTCCACAAGGCAAGAACAGCTTTAGTATAACTGAAAACTACTTTATCTTGCCCCTAGGTTGTCTGACTGGAATAACTACTGCCAATAGCATCTTTCTTAAAAATAGAGTCCTGCCAAGGTAGGAAAGAACAGTAAAGTCTCTCCATAACTAATACCTTTTATCCATAATGTGTTTGTCACCATTACCACAAAACTAACACCATCATCCATATACTTATTTTTAAGTAATTGTGTATAAATGTTGGGGTCTCTTGGTTCCTGATGGAATTTCATAATCAGTAAGATATACATGTGAAAGGAAATTATATTAGCACCTTGCTCTTATTAAAATTCATTTATAGTTTTCTTATGGTTGGGAAAGCCTGACAATTATTATTATTGTCATTTATTTTAAAAATTATACATGCATAGAAAAAATAAGTTTGAAGATAAAAATGCATAAGAAAGAAATGATCTAAAGAAAATCTTAGAAGAAAAAATGAAACAGTAAGAGACTGTGACAATATTTTCTCAACAAGTGTTTACTACACAGCTAAAAAAATGGCAAAACCATTCAGGACATAGGCATAGGCAAGGACTGCATGACTAAAACACCAAAAGCATTGGCAACAAAAGCCAAAATAGATAAATGGGAACTAATTAAACTCCAGAGCTTCTGCACAGCAAAAGAAACAATCATTAGAGTTAACCAGCAACAAACAGAATGGGAATCTACCCATCTGACAAAGGGCTAATATCCAGAATCTACAAAGAACTAAAACAGATTTATAAGAAAAAAACAAATAAACCCATCCAAAAGTGGGTGAAGTATATGAGCGGACATTTTTCAAAAGAAGACATATATGAGGCTAACAATCATATGAAAAAATGCTCATCATCACCAGTCATTAGAGAAATGCAAGTCAAAACCACATTGAGATACCACTGCACACCAGTTAGAATAGCGATCATTAAAAAATCTGGAGACAACAGATGCTGGAGAGGATATGGAGAAATAGGAACACTTTTACACTGTTGGTGGGAGTGTAAATTAGTTCAAACATTGTGGAAGACAGTGTGGTGATTCCTCAAGGGCTAGAAATACAAATTCCATTTGACGCACCAATCCCATTACTGGGTATATACCCGAAGGATTATAAATTGTTCTATTATAAAGACACATGCACACATATGTTCACTGTGGCACTGTTTACAAAAGCAAAGACCTGGAACCAACCCAAATGCCCATCGATGACAGACTGGACAAGGAAAATGTGGCACATATACACCATGGAATGCTATGCAGCCATAAAAAATGATGCATTCATGTCCTTTGTTGGGACACGGATGAATCTGGAAACCACAATTCTCAGCAAACTGACACAAGAACAGACCATCACACACCACACGTTCGCATTCAGCAGAGGGTGGTGAACCATGAGAACACATGGACACAGGGAGGGGAACATCACACACTGGGGTCTGTTGGGGGGGACTAGGGGAGGGACAGTGGGGGATAGAGAGGTTGGGGAGGGATAACATGGGAAAAAAATGCCAGATATAGGTGACTGATGGGGATGGAGGCAGCAAACCACATTGCCATGCATGTACCCATGCAACAATCCTGCATGCTCTGCACATGTACTCCAGAATCTAAAGTGCAATAAAATGTATTTTTTAAAATGCATAAAAGAAGCTAGAAAACAAACTGCAGAAGTATTACTATTACTCTTCATTTAATTTCTGCTATTTCTAGTATTCTTTAAGAGTCCCCACCTATATGTTAAGATTTGTCATAATTTCTGAGCCAATTCTGCATAAAGCAGGGAGTATTTTGGCTCTCCTAATTCAATATGGATTAATACTAAATAAGCCTTTGAAATGAGGACTTTCAGTGAGCAAAAATGACATCTTGGGTTACATACAGTTTGTAGGATCAAAGACATCCTCTGTTCTGATAGGAGAGTTATTGGACCCAAATGCTTCGATTTATTTTTTTCAATTTGTGACTATATATATATATATATCTTTTGTATTAATTTTGGGTTTATAGCCAATTATCTTGTTGAATATACATGAGTCTTCAAAAAGTTGCAATTCCAATTGTAAGGACTAGTGTCTACCCTCTGAACAAAGGAAGCAATACGTTGAGCTAGGGCTCTGCCTTCTGTAAAGAGATCTCAGTGCCCTCCTGTGGTCTCTCTGTTGGCTTTCCTTGAGTACTCCAGTGGATTACCTCAGACCTTGACACTGACTCTTTCTGAACTTCCTTAGACATTGTATCATTGTACAACTGAGTTTTTTTTCTTCCATCTTGTAATGCAGGACAAAGTCCTGAGTTAGGAGTCAGGTCAATGACAACATTAGCCCTTGTTCCACTTCTCTCATGTCAAGTTTATCAAAAAATTTTAGGTTGACTAGAGAAAGACAAAACTTGAAATAATGTCCTTTGGTGAATAATTTGATTGAAATCTTATTATTGCGACTGAAAAAAATCCAACATAGGCATAAGAACAACTTATTGGAAGATAATAGGAATTGCTCAAATAATTAAAATGAGAGCTGCAAAAACAAAAGAGGAAAAGGGTGATGACAGGTTACATAAGTGTATAAGTAACTATTATTTCATATTACAGTTAGATTAATGACATGATAATGTTTATGTGGATTTAAGTCAAGAACAATTATGCTAATTTGTAAGTGAAAGAAGAGAAAGAATTTGTAGAAGTGAGATGAGCCTTAATTAATGGAATTTTCATAGATGAAGATTATATATTCATAATCAAGATCAGTGTTTGGAAAGGTAAAGATACAAATAGTCACGTTTCTCCACATTGTTTATTATTTGAACAAATGAAAGGAATACCTAGAAACATGGATTGAATCTTACAGAAGACCTAATGAACCTAAACAGATAATTTTGTTTTAAATTTACTAATCATGGGTAACCATTGATTACTACTCCAGAGATGTTTTTCATTATGAAAGATTATCTAACCAAGGCTGTATTTTAAGCCACTGTAAAAGTGATGGTTTGAAGCAGAGAGAGATAGATGACAGGACATCCAGTCAGAGAGTTCCTGCAACACTTCAAGCAGGAATGGAGGTCAAACTTGGGTGTTGTCATTGGAATTTTTAAGATGCAAAGATTACTTGATGCCTGACTGAAAGTTACTGAATAAAGAAAAATAAGAAGATCAAAGATGATTCTAGATTCAGTGAATGAAGAAATTGTTCTACAAACAGGAAATTGTGAATGTCAAATTGGTACTATTAGACAAATGTGATCAGTTTTGGAGAGCCTATGTTTAGTGTCATGGGCAATTCAGTTGAAACTGGAAAGGATGGCTTAACTGGAACTATGAAGACTAGGTATAATATTCCAAAACTTTGACATTGCATAAAGCCAGAAGTTTGAGAGGAAGAGTATGAAAGAGCCATTATTTATGATGGGTCAATATTCTAATTTCTTCCCTCAGCTACCACCTCTCAATTTACAGAAGATACACTGCAAAAGAAATGCAAGAACAACATGAAAAGAAATAACAAAATTAAGCAAACAAACAAATTCAGCAGCAAAGTTTTGAGGTTTGCATATATAATGTAATTACACTCAATTAGATTTTAAAATATGCAATGAAAAGGGCAATATTTTATATAATTTCTATATTCCTTATAATATCTAATGTTGTATATTTATACTAAATAACTACTTTGTCAGAAACTAATGAATTAAGGAAGTGCAATTACATGTAAGTCTATTAATAAATAAAGATAATTGTGAAAAACCAGCTTGCAATAAACAATATAATTTTAAAAATTATTATTTTTAACAATATTATAATAATATTTGTAAATACATTAGCAACTTTTCTAATATATCAACAATTTGAAGTTATGAATATAATAAAGCTTATATCTAAAGCAATTATTATTCTTATTAATTAGCTACCAGTACCATAAAATTTCTAAGAAAGAAGCACAATTAAATTGAAAGCATTCTATTATTTTAAAGGATTTTAAAACTAAAGTGTCTTCATAGCTTTACCAGAGTAAACAAATGCTTTCTCACATTTAATTCAAAATTAAATCAGATTTATTTCCATTTAGCTAATTTCATGTTTTGTTTTCAAAGCAGCTACAATAATTATTCTATATCTTCATCACCTGGTGCAGTGATTAGCATATCATAGATAATGCTAAACAAATTTTATTGCAAAAATGAGTGAGTAAAGGAATAGAGAAATCAATCAACTAACTTCTCAACATTAAAATTTATTATCTACTATATATTTACAATATGTCAGACCACATGCTAAGTAAAAATTTTACTTAATTATCATTAATTTACACATAGTTCTGTGAAATAAAAATCTCTCAAATAATGAAGAGAAGTTAGGAATGATTATGGAACTTTTTATAAGGTCTTCCAAGTAACATAACTGTGTATGATATGAGAACCCTGTTCATTTCTTCTCAAAACGCTTTGCTATAAAGTGCTATGTTATAGTACCTTTTTCTTTCTCTCTCAAAGTATTCCTCTTCATTTACTATTCACTTATTTTCTGAAAAGTCATGCTTAGATATCTAGATTTAAATTGTTAGTCTAATGTAAAAATTTATTATCATGTTTTTATTTTAGTAATTCCCCCTCATCAAGTCATCTAATCTGCTAATGTCAGGTGGCTCATTGTCATTCAAAACAATGAGATTGAGCAAGTCAATTAAGCTTTCGGAGCCTGAACTTTTCCACTGGTAAATCTGAAGTATATTTGTTCGACCCATGTTCCCATGCTCCCAAACTCAATTGTAATTCACCAGCATGAAAAAATATCAGAAAGGTGAAAAACCATTTAATAAAAACACTTACTATGTTAATTTAATAGGTTTTACTATAAGTTCAAATACACAGATTAAATCATATTAACTATAAATAGAAACACCTCATTTTATTGTACTCTGCTTCATTGTGCTTCACAGATACTGTGTTTTTTTACAACTTGAAGGTGTGTGGCAACCCTGCAACTAGCAAGTCTACCAGTGCTATTTTTTTTAAATTAACATATGTTTACTTCATTTCTCTGTGCCACATGTTGGTGATTCTCATAATATTTGAAAAACTTTTTATAATTATTATATCTATTATGATAATCTATGAGCAGTGAACATTTATGTTACTATTATAATTGTTCCTAGATGCCACAAACCATGCCCATATAAGACAGCTTATTCAACAAATGCCATGTGTGTTCTGGCTGCTCTGTCTGCCAGACTTTCTTCCATTTATCTCCCTCTCCTCAGGCCCCCTCATTTCTTGAAATATAACAATATTCAAAAAGGCTTAGTGAGGAAGCCATATGGAAAGCTGAGATAGGCCAAAAGCTAAACGTTTTGCTCCAAACAGCCACGATGTAGATGCAAATAAAATGTTCATGAAGTGACATTCCAGTGAACATACAAACTGTAAGAAAGCAAATCACCCTTATTGCTGATAAGGAGAAGGTTTCAGTGGTCTGGATAGAAGATCAAACTAGCCACAACATTTCCTCCAGTGAAAGACTAATCTAGAGCAAGGCCCCAACTCTATTCAATTTTGTGATGGCTAGTGGAGATGAGGATGCTGGAGGAGAAGAGTCTGAAGCTAGTAGAGGCTGCTCCATGATGTTTAAGAAAAGAAGCCATCCCCATGACATAACAAGGTGAAGCAGTAAGTGCTAGTGTGGAAGCTGCAGCAAGTTGTCTACGTCAGTGGTCCCCCGCCTTTTTAGCACTAGGGCCTAAAGATGATTTTTTCACAAACAGGGTGTAGGGGGTATGGTTTCAGGATAAAACTATTCTACCTCAGATCATCAGGCATTCAATTCTCATGAGGAGTGCATACAATTCAATCCCTTGCATGGGCAATTTACAAGAGGGTTTGTACTCCTATGAGAATCTAATGCTGCCACTAATCTGACAGGAGGCAGAACTCAAGTGCTAATGTACTCTTGCCTGCTGCTTACCTCCTGCTGTGCTGACCAGTTCCTAATATGCCACGGACTGGTACTGGTCCAGGGCCCACAGGTTGGAGAACCCTGGTCTAGAGGATCTAAGACAATTGATAAAGGTGGCTGCACTAAAAAACCCTTATTTTCAACGTAGACAAAATAGCCTTCTTTTGGGAGAAGATGACATCCAGGGCTTTCATAGCTAGAAAAGAGAAGTCAATGCCTAGATTCAAACTTTTAAAAAACAGAATGGCTCTTCTGTTTAGGAATAAAGCAGCTGAGGAATTTAAGTTGAAGCCAGTGCTCATTCACCATTTCAAAAGTCTCATGGCCCTTAAGAATTATACTAAATGCACTCTACCTGTGCTCTATAAATGGAGCAACAAAATCTGCTGATAGTATGTTTGTTTATAACATGGTGTACTGAATATTTTAAGCCCACGGTTGAGACCTACTGCTTAGAAAAAAATATATTTCAAAATATTATTGCTCACTGACAATACCTTGTTAACCAAGAACTCTGATAAAAATACAGGGCATTAATGTTGTTTTCATGCCTGTCAACACAATATCCATTCTACAGCTATGGCTCAAGTAAGTTTGATTTTCAAGTCTTATTATTTAAGAAATACATTTCACAAGACTACAACTGCCAAATATGATTCCTCTGATGGATCTGGGAAAAGTAAATTGAAAACCTTCTGGAAAAGATTCACCATTCTAGATTCCATTAAGAACATTTGTGATTGATGAGAGGACATCAAAATAGCAACATTAACAAGAGTTTGAAAGAAGTTTGTGGTCAAGCCTCATGGATGACTTTGATGTGTTCAAGACATCAGTGAAGGAAGGAACTGCAGAGGAGGTGGGAACAATAAGAGAACTAGAATCAGCGGGGTCTGAAGAAGTGACTGAATTATTGCAATCTTATGATAAAATTCAGGCAAATGAGGAGTTGCTTCTTATGGGTGAGCGAAGGAAAGGGTTTCTTGAAATGAAGTCCATGCCTGGTGAAGATGCTATGAATATTGTTGAAATGACAATGAAGGATTTATAATATTACATAAACTTGGTAAAACAGCAGCAGGTTTTGAGAGAATTTTTTTCCAATTTGAAAAAAGGTCTACTATTGTTGCAAGACTTTTCCTTAGTTCAGCTAAACATGGGGTCCTTGTCACATGGCCACAAAAATTTAGGCTCGTAGATAATTTGAAGGTTGAATAAGGCAGAGTTTTATTGGGTTAAAGGGAAAGACAAAAGCAAGAACAGAGACTCTTCACAATGCCAGAGTCCCTGCTGGTGTGCTTCTTGTCCTGCAGTTTGAATCCCAGGTACCACCCAGGAAGAGGAGGGGCCAGGCTCCTTTCCCCTGCAAATGGCATGAACTTCTATGGCTCAATCCCAATGTGCAGGCCCTTCTCACCTGGCTCTCTCATTTGCCCCTCTAAAGACATACATCTAAATGCCATTAGAGTAAGGATAAGGATAATCTATCTTAACTGCTTGCTGCAGACAGAGAGCACTGTTTTAGGGTAAACAACAGTTAGAGCTCCCTCAGGGGCCTATCTAAGATAAGGGTTGTGACAGAACAGGCCATTGTCTGAGGCTCCAGTTTCATGACCTGACCTTTTGGAGTTTGATAACATGAAGGCAAGAAGAGACAAAGCAGCCTATTAGAAAACATGTACCAAAATGAAACGAGGGGAGGGGTAAAACAGCTCCAAAATTCCTAGAGTTTTTACTAGTTTGCACAGGGAGCCCAAAAACCTGACTTGTAAAAACCTTTACCCTTTGCCAGCACACCGGGCTTCTGGGTTCCCTTCTCTTGCACCCAGTCCTAAGCCAACGGTTTAAGGTTTGCGAAATTAACTCTTTCCTTGTTGGAGGATATCTGTCCTATAGTATGGAGACACAATTACCTATCTGTGAAGAGAGGACAGAGGAAGAGAGAAGAAAAAAGAAGATATTTTTCAAAGAGTCCCAGGGGCTCATGATGCATTCAAAAGGGGTACTGACTAAAGATGAATGGCTACCCATCTAGAAAGAGGGGAGCAGGTATCCCCAGTTCCCTTCTCTTCCTAGTAGATATCCAAAGGATGTGAGGGAGAAAGGGAAGATTGTTCTCTTTCTCACTTCCGTCCTTGTATCCCTGAGTCCCAGCTACCTTGGCAGGTGCCACCATGAGTGCCAAAGTGGCTTGCACCCATGAAGCCGGGGGCCCAAGGGGGCGGTGCAAGGTGAAGCGTAAGCACTAGTGTAGAAGCTGTAGCAAGTACAGGGGTGGGAATTATCCACTCTAGACACGTACACCCTATCTCCCTCGATGTCAATAGCCTTGAATTCCTTAGACCTCATTTATGCCATGGATATTAGCATAGCCTTTATCAGTGAAACAAGAAGGATGGGCTTGACTAAATCAGCAGGAATCAGCCATGGTCACCTGTGTTGCACCTTTTACCTTCCATTATCCTTTCCTTCAGGATCCCTTAGATTCAGTTTTCTTCCTAAAGCTTTCACCTGAAGCTTGGAATTGAATTTGGGAGAAAAATGTGTCTTGCAGGAGATTGTATGGACTCCTTACCATACCCTGAATGTTAAGGTGAAACTGTGAAACTGAGTTATCTTCCATTAAGGGAGATAAAAGAATATCTTGTGACACACCCAGATAACTAGTGGCTATACTTATGCTTACTAGGATTTAAGTGCATCGTGCTTGGCTTTTTTTTTAGCTCTCTTGGTCTTACTTTCCCAAAAGAAAATCTCTGACTGATGGGGCATCCTACTTATTTCCGTCACCTGGCAGAATTTGGAGGATAATTGCTCATAACTATAATATTAATTCAGATTTTTTTTATATTGTACATCCCTCATTGTTCTTTCCCAATACCCAATACCCTCATTACCCAATAGTCTACATTGTTCTTTCTGAGCTGCAGCCAGGGATTGATTGATTGTTCACAGGAACAAGCAAAGTTAGTCTAAAAATGTAGGCAAAACCTTAAAAACAACTAGTGAGTTTAGAATGTATGGTAAGTTTTGAAACACAATTTTTCTCTCATCAGTCCTCATATTTATTAAAAAAATTATCACGAGACTGAGTAGTTTGCAAAATATACTTTAATCTGATACTTGGCCTGATTATTTGCATAAAGTGCAGAAAGAATAATTATTACTACATAGGCCTTTGGGATTGGCTTTGAAGAAACTCTGCACCACAAGGTATCTCAGATAAGACCTTTTAAAGCTGAGCCCTGCTAAGGGCTTATATCCTTAAATACCCTCTGAGTTTGGAGTTTGGTGATTCTTTGCTTTTAGGGTCCCAATCTAAACTGGGAGCTCCTGGACCTCTTAGAAAGTGACATTCTTTACTGCCCCAGGTCAGTAACCCTGTACAGGGACTGCATAGACAAGAGTATGAGGCCAGTTTCCCCTCTGGACTTTTTTTGGCTTTGCAAGTTGAGACTGACTCCTTAAAGTGAAGCATACCTTTCCAGTCAGTCTTGGTAAACTAATCAGTTTTGCCAATTACTTCCTGTTGCAAAAGAAAAATGGATTCTTATTGCACTGATGCAAACAACTACATTTCCATAAGTTAAGAATACTCACAAATAGTTTCCAAATCCTAGAGGAACAAGCAGAGAGAAACATGCTTCAAATGTTGATCACTGGAGAATACCTTAACTAACTGTTAAAGGACAAAGAGTTCAAAATAAGTTTCCTTGACTCTGAAAAACAAAACAAGGATTAGCAATATTACAAGCAAAATTCAAAAAGGTTGCTTCAATTTCCTGAGTTCTGTCCAGATAACTCCTGCTTTGCCTGATATTCATGAACATTTTAGTTGTTCATGAGTCCTTTACATTTTCCTTTATTCCAATGTTACAATCTCCAAAATTATCTGAAGCCTGTATTTGAGAGCACCTGTTAAAGTTCTATAGCTTATACAAATCATCTTTTGAGAAGGATTAAAACAAGGCAATTGTCTATGAATAGCAAAGTGTTCAGGGCAGTTACAGTGAGAAACACAACTGACAAAGAAGTTTGGTTATCTCAGTGGTTTACAACAACTTAGCAACCTTAATCATGATTGACAACATATACTCAGACATTAGAATTTTAGAAATTCCATACAACTTTGGAATATAAGTTAGCATTATTCACAAAAATATAACCTAAAGATGATTGAACATCATTTTGGCAACCCCGTGTGTCTAAACATGTAAATAATCTTGTTTACCTTTTTTCTGGATGTTTTGGGGGCCCTCTGATCAATCCAAAAAGCCAGATATCAGAAAAGACAATTTTGAAATTGAAGTTTGATTTAGGGAAGGTTGTTAAATATGTTCGAGGTTTAAAACATGGATATTACAAAGTAGAATTCCAGATTACCATAAGATTTTTATTTTCCCAAAATGATGACTCAAAAATTTTAAAGAAGCAAAATCCTTTTTTATACCTTTACAAATTTTGCCAAAGAGCAGATAGTGACTTAAGAAAACCTTGCTGTGCTTTTATTTTAATGCTCGATTTACAGAAAAACATATAAAACTCTTTTGAATTAGTCAGTATGTTCACACAGAGAATCCTTTTGCAAGATTAATTTCCACAATCCTTCCACCCCTTGTTTGAACCTTCATGTTTATCCTAATTCAAAACCTTAGGCAAAAATTTACATTTCCATATTCCATGATGTTCATGCATCTTTAGGTTATATTTGTGTGAGTAATGCTAACTTATGTTCCAAAGTTATATGGAATTTCTAAAATTCTTATAAGCTTTTACAAAAAAAAAAAAAAAAATCTTATACCGTTCTTACACACCTAGCATGTAAATCTGTTTTCAATAGTTTAAATTACATGCTATAATGGAAACTCCTAGCAATTTTTAACTTTAATGTAAAATCCAGTAAGTGTTTTTGTGCTAAGTGTGCCCAAGGTTTGCCTTCCAGCATAATTAAGGGTGTCGTTAGTTCCATATGTCTCAGGCCTTATCAATTGTGAAGCTGGCAAGTTAAATAATTCCTAGAAAACCCCAAAAGGAGTTTATAAACTTAAAACACCTAGAAAACCTTGCATTTGACCTGCATAATTTAGCCCAGCTATTTACATTTTAATGTCACTTGCACTTTACTAATAATCTTTAAGGCTGTTTTTATTTTTCAAAGATTAAAGTCATGTGAACTAAAAGGTACTGAGGGAATGTGTTCTCTTTCTGGGTCCATGAGGGGGCGTAGTTTTAAGGGCAAGAGTTTCCCAGCGCCATGCCCCCCATCCCATCTCTCCATCTGGGCGATTCAAAGGTTTATGTTTGAATTTCCCGGGCTTGGGAAGAAACTAAAAGTCAATCACCACAGCGGAAGTTTAAAGGAACTCCTTTCATTGGCCAGAGGAACTTGGGAAGGCGAGAATTTCTCCCAGGATAAATTCCCCGTCCTTCACCCACGCAGGATTTCCAGCTCTCTGGGATCCCCTCCCACATGGTGGGAGCTCCCTCTGGGATTTCCCCTCTGGAATCCCCTGCCACACTCTTCGTGGAAGCCTTTCTCTTCTTCTCCTTTCCTTCTCTTTTCTCTACCTAAATAAAATCACCTTTCTGCAACACTTCTTGGTTCCAATATTTATTTTTACGAGCATACGGTGTATCTGCAGCGGCCCCACCACTTATTCTTTAAGAGGTTGGAGGCCAAGAACCCACAGGGGCTGTGCCTCGCCGGCACTCAAGAAAAAACCCGGTTACAGAATCATAGCTTTTACTTTCCCTTTAAAAATGTTTGAGCCAATTCCTTGTCTTTTTTCAGGCCAAATTAATCAGAACTCTTTTTACAGACATTGCACACAACACATAGTTAGCTATACAGACAGGTAGGAGAAAACACAGTCACTGGGTGGGGCTGTTTAAGAGCCAGGGCTAGGAAATCACGCAGATATCAAACCAAAAGGGACTTATTCCCTAAGGTGGGAATTACTTGCAAAAGCCTTGCCACGTGGTTACAGGCCATGCCCCCAGGATGTAAAACAAAATGGAAGCTTTGAAGTTTGCTATGAACCATACAAACATGCAAAACACACCAGATTGGCTATAGCTTAAGATCAGCCTCACAAATCCTTTTTTGCATTTACAACGTTAAAGAGAATATAAACAGTGATCCTTATCATTCCTAGCCTAATAAAATATGTAAAAGGAAAAAGTCTCACTTAAAAGTTAACTGCTGACACCATAGAGAAGAACGGAAACAGTTTAAAAATGTCTGGGAAAGAACCTCTTATTCTAGTTCCTCCACCAGGAGAAAAGCTTAATTGCTATGAGGTGGAGCTGGCTGTCCTGGCCTGGGGACGGGGAGACTCCGTGGGCACGTGGCAGCAAATGCCAGCCAGCCACCTGGGATGCCTTGGGTCAGGAGTCCCAGCCCCAGCAGGGAGAGGAGGGTGGGAGGAAGCCACTGCTCACCTGTCTGTCCCCAAAAAGGAAGAAAAAACCATAGAGATGGAGGTAACCTTCCCAACTCCTGGGAATGATGGGGTTGGGAGCACGCTTTCCTCTACCCTCAGAAGTCCAAGCATGAACAGGCTTAGAAACGACATTGAGAATTTTTGAATTTCCGTTTCACTCACTGCTTCTCGAGCCCCCACGTTGCACGCCAAAAATGTTGCGGGACTTTTACTTAGTTCAGCTAAAAACGGGGTCCTTGTCACACAAAATTTAGGCTCACAGACAATTTGAGTAAGACAAAGTTGTATTGGGTTAAAATTTAAAAAAAAAGAAAGAAAACAGGGGCCCTCCACAAAGCCAGAATCCTTACTAGTATGTTTCCTGCCTCATGGTTAAATCCCTGTTTCTACCCAGAAAGAGGAGGGTCCCGACTCCTCCCGGCTGCAAATAGTGCAGACTTTTGTGACTCTACCCCAGTGTGCAGAGGTTCTGCCAGGGAGCCCTTCCCACCTCAAGGTCTCACTTTGGGTAAGGTGCTATCAAATAACATTGCATGCTACAGAGAATTATATTGTTGTCTTATTTTAAGAAATTTCCTTGGGATGCTTAGGCAGGCGGATCATGAGGTCAAGAGATCGAGACCAGCGTGGCCAACATGGTGAAACGCCGTCTCTACTAAAAATACAAAAATTAGCTGGGCGTGGTGGCACGTGCCTGTGGTCCCAGCTACTTGGAAGGCTGAGGCAGGAGAATTGCTTGAACCCGAGAGGTGGAAGTTGCAGTGAGCTGAGATCACGCCACTGCATTCCAGCCTGGCGCCTGGCGACGGAATGAGACTCTGTCTCAAAAAAAAAAAAAAAAAGGAATTTCCATGGCCACTCTTACCTTCATCAACCACCAACCTGGTCATTAAATAGCCATCGATTTTGAGGCAAGACCCTTCATCAGCAAAAACATTATGACCTACTGAAAGCTTCAGGTTAGCATTAGCACTTTTAGCAGTCAAGTATTTTTAAATTAAGGAATTTGTATTACAATATTCACTTTATTGTAGTGGTCTGAAACCACACCCGTAACATCTCTGAAGTAAGCTTATGTGTATGCATACACACATACACACACATACAAATATATAAATATATATATATGCACACACACATATGCATATACACATATGCATGTATATGTGCTTCATGTAGTTTAACTTACTTCTGTAGTTTCATAAACTTACTTGCTTATTTTTTCATACTTTTATTTAAAAACTACGATTTCGTTTGCCAAACTTATAGATTCTTACTCTTTTAAAGGCTTTCTCTTTAAAATTTCTACCGGTGTGTCCTTGCTTCTTCTCACATTTGTTGCTAAGAAAGTATGCCAATATCACCTTTTGAATGACCTAATAAGTACAAATATGCTGATAATTATTGTCAGTATCTGACAACCCTGTCATGACTGATAAGATATAAATCATAGCTGATATCAATGTGAGGGCAAAGCTCCATGATAGAAAATTCATTCTGATATATGTATTGAGTTTCTGAATAACAACTGAATTACCTCTTCAGGAAGCTTCATTCTAGTAGTGTATTTAGATTGGTCTGTGAGAAAAGGTATCACCACCTTCATTATTAAATGGCTTAATAAGTCCTATGAAGATAAAGGAAAAAAATAAAACCTTTTGTTTTTTTAAAAATCTGGACAGAAACTCTTAAGTGGCTGAGACCCATTGAAGTGTAGCAGAAAGGGCTGGGCATATCAATTGTTTACTAGTCTTTTAATTTGAACTCTTCAGTAGCTTGTCATGTGATTTTAATTGGGAAAAGCACACAGAACATTTAAAAGTGTGTCCGAGACCCTTCATCCTCAAACTATGAACACATGCTCTTTTGTTCCATGCTCCAGTGAAATCCCTTTCTCACTGCATTACAGAGGAACAACTCTCAATACAGGTCCCATTCTGAATTTGGTGCCCCGAGAACAGCAAGGCCTCTTTAGACTAAATCTCTTTTATTATTTTACATGTTTTTATTAAGCAACTTTACCACCAATGTCTTTTGTATAACATTTTCAGAAATATAGTTATATTATCACCACCACATAACCCTTTCATTTTAAAAATGCATGATTTCAATGACTGACATGAAAGCAATGAAGTTGACTAAAAGCCCACTTTTCATTTTATTTAAAAGGACTCTGTGTGTTTGTGTGTGTGTGTGTGTTTATGTGTGTGCATATGCATGCAAATATGTGTGTGTGTGTGTGTGTGCATATGCATGCAAATGTGGGTGTGTGTGTGTTTGACTCCTATATGTTCTTTATCTCACACAACTGAGCAAAGAGAGAAATACTTTCAATATAGTATTTACCTGCTAAACACTTGAAGGTAAGGCAGTGCCCTGTGGGCATAACCTCCTGTTGTCTACTGTTGTCTAGGGGCTACATCAATATAAAGCAATAACGTTAGTTTCAGGATATTTTGTTTTCACTTGGTTAGCTTTCTCCAAGAAAGCCTACAGAAGAGCAAACCAAACCACCTTAAGGGAACTTGCTTACTCATAAACATCCTTGCAGATGACCATTTCACTCTCCAAATATATAAGATTCAAGTACATAATGAAAGGGAAAAGTCCCCCTGTCTGCCTCGTAGGGTGTTTGATGAGGGGGTGGCTCACTTCTTAAGTGTCCCACTGCTCAAACCACTTGGGAAGCATGCGGACGGGAAGGCTTTGGGGCTGTAACCCCACGGCAGTGTCTAGGGGTGAATGTTTACAGCTCCCGAAGCCCCAGTCGGCATGTGTTACAGGGTACTCTGTCACTTTTGCTATCCATAGGTGGTCTGTGTTAGCTCCATTAGACCTTTATTATTACAAGGACAGGGGGATTTCTGTATCCCAGGGTTCTTCCCTTCGTGTACCAGAAGAATCAGATCACAAGTGGGCTTGAGAGTGAGTGAAAGGTTTTATTGAGTGAAAGTAGCTCCCAGCAGATGGGGGAATCAGAAGAGAGATGGTTTTCCCCTGGGGTTGGTTGCTGTACAGCCTGGGCTGTCCTCCAACCATCCCAGCCAAACTCTGCGTTGTTGCTCTGGTCTATGCCTGTTGGCTCACCGGTTCTCTCTGTGCGTCCCTCCGCGGGAGTGTCCTCCTCCACATCCTCTCAATGTCCAGCCGCTTGTGTCATCTTCTGCTGATGTGTTCCTCTGGATGTCCAGCCACTTGTGTGTCTGCATGATAGGGTTTGGGGGCTTTTATAGGCACAGGATGGCGGTTTGGTGGGCCAGGGTGGTCTTGGGAAATGCAACACTTGGGCATGAAGGCAGGAGTGCCTGTCCTCATGTAGGGCTGTGGGCACAGGCCCGGGATTAGAGCCCTATCCAGAGACCACACCCTCCACTACCTAGCACTTCCCTGCCTCACTTTCGTACCAATCACATTCAAACACTTCAAATGCTAAGTGAAATGTGGATATTTACCAGTTTCTGTGTTTGCGTGTGTGTTATGTGTCTACACTTAGCTTTTTTCATGACAAATCGGTTTCTAAAAGACTTAATCTAGTTTGTTTTTACCAGTATTAATCTATTTACTCATCATGACCAAATTAGCCTTCTATTGATAAAGAATAATCTTTTAGAACTAGAGTTTTTCTCCAAAGCCTGTGGCTGTGTTTTAGAGGCCTGTTTACTAAAAATAAGATATAATTTTAAGAGAAAATGATATCGACAGTACTAGCTTAACTATTGTGTAGCTTTCTGTGAGTCTATAGTTATTTTAAACTAAATCATTTTTTAAAAGGCTACCTTAATGAAATTACTACTATATTCCACTGTGATAATTATTCACTTTATTCAATCTATTCGATTATTTAATGCTTTTTTTTTCTCACGGAGTCTTGAAATATATCCATAGCAGTTAAACTGCAATTATTTCTTTTTGCTTTTTGAATTTCTGCCTCATTTCAAAAACAAAAATAGTCGCAATAATTAGTTTTTATATAGAATATTTACTGGTTACCTTGCTTTAATATACTTTTTTTTCTTCATATGATTGTTTTAATAACTTGCTGATCTGTTTCACTGACGACAAAACTGAGGCTAAGGTTAAAAAGAGTCATGTGGAAAGTCACATAACCAGTACCATAGAGCAGCCAGGATTCAGATTTCTGTTTTCTAAATGTACACACTTTCTCTTTCCCTCTGCATCATAATTGAAGGGTCTTTAGTGATCATTAAGGACAAACAGCTCATTATAATGATGAAAAAAGTGAAGTTCAGAGAGGTCCAGTGGCTTGCCACCAGGAGGCTTGAGGCATAGCATGAACATCAACTAGTTGCCTTCAAGCCATTAATTGTAATAATTACTGCACTTGCAGCTTAGTTGCTATGTCCTAGCTCCTTTGATCTGAAAATAAACCTGAATTAGTTTGATGACAGTGTAGCTATTTTTCTTTCTTCCCCTGCTGTTTCTTAGTCCATCTCCTTTCACATAACTTTAATGCTCTCCTTTATGGCTGAGAGCAAAGAGTCTTAGCATAAAGTCTCAGGAGATGTCTGTGGGACCAAAAGTCAAGAGATGTGGACAATGAAAGAAAAAAATAAAACAAGCAGAATTCAGTTTTTAAAGAAGAAAAGTAAAAATAAATAAATCCAGAAAGGTTAAGAGAGAAACACACCATAAGGTATAAAGGATGAGGTTCTTGAATTTGGTAGTAATATAATCAGACGTAATATTTAGGAAAATTATTCTATCAGTGGAGTGTAGAAAAAATTATAATAACTGAAATGGGTAAAGAGTACAAGCCTCCCCCACCTGTACTAACATCAAGAATGTAGTTGCCCCAATTAATATAGTAAAATGAAAATAAATAAGTATTCAACCTAGTAAACTGTAAATATATTTTGAGTAGTATTTACTAAGAACAAAGTTGCATGTCTTTCTGGTCCAAATATGAAAAGCATTTTAGTTGAATGCTTGATAGTTATTCACACAAAGAACATTTGTTTGAACTGAACTGTGCCCAGTAAAACCAAACACAGCAGTGAAAAGTAAAGGTTGAATTAATGTCAGCAACTTGAACAGGAATACGAACAGTAACTCAGCAGCATATATTTCTTTCTTTTTTAATGTGAATATTCATTTCACACTGTCTGCTGCCCTGTAGCTCATTATCTCACTTTTAGAATAGATGATTTTTATTACAGGATGTTTTTCTAAATCCCCTGGAATACTGAGATATTTGATAATTTTTACCATGCATTTAAATAAATTTCATGCTTATACATATTATTTGACTGTCTGAATCAGGGTCCTCAACCCCTAGGCCTCGTACCAGTACTGGTCCATGGTCTGTTAGGAACCAGGCCACACAGCAGGAGGTGAGTGGCTGAGTGGCAGGTGAGTAAGTGAAACTTCATTTGTATTTATAACTGTCCCCCAAGGCTCACATTCCTTAGTGCCTGAGTCCCACCTCCTGTCAGATCAGGGTCAGCATTAGATTTTCGCAGGAGTGTGAACCGTGTGTCAGGGGATCTAGGTTTCGTGATCCTTATGAGAATTGAATGCCTGATGATCTGTCACTGTCTCTCATCACCCTCAGATGGGACTGTCTAGTTGCAGGAAAACAGGAGCAGGGCTCCCACTGATTCTACAATATGGTGAGTTGTATAGTTATTTCATTACATATTACAAGGTAATAATAACAGACATAAAGTGCACAATAAATATAATGTGCTTGAATCATCCCCAAACCATCCCCTGACCTTGGCCCATGGAAAAACTGTCTTCCTGGAAACCAATCCCCAGTGCCAAAACAGTAGGGGACTGCTTCTCTAGACAACATTAAGTGATTATTAAGAGCAATCGAAGTAAGCAGTAGAGTTTCTTCTTCAGTTATTTAGTATTACAATAACACTATATAATAATACTAGATAATACAATAACTATATAAAATGTTATATAATATAATCATACCATTAAATGAATTATCCCAAAATAAACGGCTTAAAACAATAAGTATTTACATAGCACATTTGGATAGTAGGTCAATAATTTAGGTTGAACTCTGACAGCTGTTCTGATCGCAAATGGGCTCCCACACACATTTAGTGTTTCAGTATCTGTTGGCTCTTTGTCATCTGGCTGTTGCCTGGGTTGTTGTGGGTGACTAGGCCTCCTCCACTATGCTAACCTGACAATGGTCTCATGTTGAAACAAAGGAGAATGATCAAGTAAACTAAAATATACAAAAACCTCTATTACTTAAGCTCGGAACCAGTGCAATGATCACTTCCAACACATTCTAGCAGCCAATGTAAGTTATAATGAGTGAAGGGATGGAGGAACAGATTCCATCTCTTTAGTGAGATGTGGTGCAAGTCATATGGTATAGGGTGTAGATTTAGTGCAATCTGTCATATATATAATATATTGCAAGACAATATTTCAGTAAAATTAAATTTGACTTAGTGAAATAATTTATAGACTTTACTACTGTCATAAGTTAATACTGTTAAGAAAGTTTAATTTACATTAAAATTGCTTCACTGCTTATAAAAATTCATAATATTAAAGAATTCCTTGTCTTGCTAATTTACATTACCAACTTTAAAAAGCCATTCATGGACATTTATTAAACACTTATGTGCACATTGTACTAGGTGTTGGGGGAAAAGTGTGACTAACAGAATCATGGTAGTTCCTGCTTATGATAATTAGTTTTATGTGCCAGACTAATACACAACCCTCGTAGAAATTATAATAGAGTGAATCTGATAGTGTCACTCAAAATCTTCAAAATACAGTCTGGGGAGTTTACAAAATTAAAAATAAAGAATGAATAGGTCATGCTGACTGTTAATCAGTTGTCAGGATTCGAAATATATTTGGAATGGGGAGCAGGACACTCAAAGCTGATCGTACCATTAGGAAGAGGGCAGCATCAGCTGAATACCATACAGAATTTTTAAATTGCTTACATGTAAAAGATGTGGTTCCTCAGAATGTATTTCTAGCATAATCCACAAATTAAATCAGGAAGTCTGTTGAGTTTTGCACCTTCTTTTTCCATAGTATTTGTCAATCAATACCAATTGTTGTATATCCTGGAACATCCATTGTATAGTAATTTAAAATTTGTAAATTATTTTTATACATATTCTTCTATTATGACCTTAAATTTTTGAGACAGGCAAAGCAGTAATTACTAGACATTTTTGATAAACTTAATTTAGAGGGATTATCTTATTTGCCCTTGTTCCTCAACTTGTGCATGTTAGAATAAAGTTCATGGTGCCTGACAGCTAATGTTCTGTGTTTATGATAGGCTAGCTTAGATTTCCTTCTATAACAAATGGGGTTCCTAATCGTATATGGTTTCCAATCATGCCACTTTGAGAATTCAGGATAATTCTTGTGATTAATAATGGATAATATATGTTTTCTCTGGCATACATGCAAATGAATTGTAAAGAGTATATTTTTGAGTTAAAGCCCAATTAAAATATTGTACAAGACCTAGCTTCTTTCAAAACCCTATGCAATTTAGGTAATACTCACTTATATGCAAGCAGTTGTTTCAAGGCTTATTGTTCCAGGAAAAATCACATAGTTATTTGCGATATCAATTTCTTACTAATACGTTCTCTTGAGTACCATGAAGCCTCTCTGACAACCATTCTTGTACAATACCAAAGTAAGGTGCTAAATTCTAGTGCAGGTTCACAAAGGAAGTTTTTAGAAGCAATTATCTGACTCTAACACACTTCAGTTAGGTCAAGAATACAAAAATATATACAAGGTGGATCAAGGTATGTAGGTCAGAGGAGGGCTTCTTTGGAGGAAGCTGTGCTTTGTGTGGAAATATCTGCACCTTTTCTTAAGTCCAATGGAAACAAAAGAGTCTGCAGCTGGATCATCTGGAGAGCCTAGAATGTGTTACTTGCAATTGGAAAATACTCAGGACCTGTGTTTGATGTATACCTGAGAAAGTCAAAACAGATAATGGCAGAGCAAAAAATAGAAGGAGCAGGATTCTATATTTAAAAAGTAACTACACTCTCAACATCAGGGAAGGCCAGAAATATAAGCTAGGTGGAAGTGAAAGTTGGCAGTCATTTTAAATGTTATTTAATAATGTAGACAGGGAAAAAAAAGGGGACCCAAATAGGGAGAGACACATAGAGCCCCACATAAAATTTATTTTGCTGTATTCTATATAACATGTTTTTCAACATTAATATATTACTTATATAATTTCTAATCATAGTGTAATTTTCTTTAATATTGTTTTATGAAATTCAACATGACTTTTTTTCTCATACTTCAGATTTTTACATTTTGTATTGTTAAGTGGATGCATATTATTGTATGTGATATTTTATGGATGATTGTTTACCTGTGCCTGAAAATTTAAGTAGGTTCCTATTGTTTTAGTTTAGGTTCTTTTTTATTTATTTGTTATTTTTTTTTATTTTGCTGCTCTAAATAATACTGATATTAACATATTTATTAATATACCTATTTCTTACCTTTAAAACTCTTTTTCTTCAACTTTGTGAAATGTTTTCTATATGTCAGTTCATATAACTGAGTATGTTAAAGCATATACTTTGCTTATGACTAAAAGCTATGGTGTTGCAAAGTACTTTTTATCCTTACATAATTGTAATGTGAGTGCTTTATGGTAGTGGCAAAACTTGTAGCAATTTCTTATTGATTTTAGTTATAATTATTTTTCCCTTAACGGTTTATATGCAGACAAAATCCTCACTCTACATTTTAGTATTACATGCAGTCAGGCAAACCAAAACACATATTATATTTATATTTCAAATACAAAAACATATAGATCAGATTATGCTATGCATCTAGAAAATATAAGAATATTGACTACAAAAACTGTAGTTTATTAATTTAAATTATATAAACTTTCTATGCAGAAAATGTAGCATCATTCCTTTCTTTCTGACCATTTTAAAATTTCATTTGTATTTTCAAAATGAATGCTCATAATTTACATAAAATGTATTTACATGCATATAATTATACATATGTTCAAGCATATAGGCATATAAATATACATGTGTTCAAACATATATGTTTATATTGTTATGTGGGGAGCATGCAATTTATGGCATTAACATTATTTTTCATCATAAGAAACAGCATTTTTTGTCGCACTTTACCAACATGATTTCTTTTTTACTTTTTTTTTGTTTTGAGATGGAGTCTCCTCCTGTCGCCCAGGCTGGAGTGTAATGGCAGGATCATGGCTTATTGCAACTTCCCCCTCCCAGATTCAAATGATTCTCTTGCCTCAGCCTCCTAAGTAGCTGGGATTACAGGTGCTTGCCATTACACCCAGCTATTTTTTATTTTTAGGTAGAGAGACAGGGTTTCACCATGTTGGCCAGGCTGGTCTCAAACTCCTGATTTTGTTGTCCACTCACCTTGGCCTCCCAAAATGTTGGGATTACAAGCATAAGCCACCACACCCAGCCACCAACTAGATTTCCTTCACCAAAAAGAAACTGGGCTTAAGGAGGAAAAAGAAGGAATTTTACTACAATGTATGTTGGAATTCTTACTATCAACACCATGTTTTATAAAAATACATTCCTCTTAATGAGCAATTAACCAGTCAAAGCCTAAGAAAGATGAACTATTCCCTAAGTATTTTTTTTTCTGTTTGTGTGATGCTGTATAACAGATGGAATTTTATGTCATGATGCATTAGTATACAGTTAAATTTTAATTTCAATTAATGATCTTTATACTTTTATGCACATGAGGGATATTTTAGGCATTCATTTCCCTTCTAATTAGCTTTTATTGCTGAATTCATTCTGAATCAGGAAGTCATTAAATGCTAAAACATTCACAGCTGAATTTACTTATCCCCTAATAAAATAAATTAATCCTTTGAACAAAGAAATCTAAAATTTTTATTTAACCAACCTAGATGTAAATTGGGTACATACACACACACACTTACAAACACACACACATACACACACACATATATACATAATATTTTCCTGAATAGAATCCTGATCATATTGTCTAGCAATAGCCATTTAGAATTCACTGGATACTCATTTGCTATCATTTCCTATTTTTTGCATGTTTCAAGAACATCTCAATGTTCTCTGAAAATATAATGCACTGTCATAGCTTTGAGCCTTTGTTTTCCTGTGGGAGAAAGTATTTCTCTTCTTTCTTTCTTTAACAAACAACCACCCCTCCAGATCCACTTTTAACAGTTTTTAAATGTGAAAACTTGACATCAAAACAAAACTATTGTATTAGAGATTTGATGGTGTAAATCTCTTAAATTTCTAAAATTTATTGCAGTAAGTAAAATGGCAGAAGAGTCAAAGATAAGTTAAATCAGAAACAAGTTACTTAAAAATTAAATTTATGAAACAATTTAAATGGAATAAAGTAGCATCTCTTTAAATAAAATAACCACTCTATGCTGGAAGCCATGCCTCACACCTGTAATCTCAGCACTTTGGGAGGCTGAGACGGGCAGATCGCTTGAAGTCAAGAGTTCAAGACCAGCCTGGCCAACATGGTGAAACCCTGTCTTTATTAAAAATACAAAAATTAGCTGGGCATGGTGGCATGCATCTGTAGTTTCAGTTACTTGGGAGTCTGAGGCAAGAGAATCGCTTGAACCTGAGAGTTGGAGGTTGCAGTGAGCTGAGATAGGCCACTGTACTCCAGCCTGGGCAACAGAGAAAGACTCCAACTCAAAACAAAAAACAAAACAAAAAACACTCCAACTATGCTCGTGAAATTTTCCTATATAGCATCTTGGGCCATTTTTTCTTTTCCAAAAAAGCAGGTTTATAGTTCAAAATAGAAATAATAAGAAAAATTTGTTTTTATTTACTTTGCAAAATTATGTTTCTTGGACCCAAATAATAAAATTTGAATTAAACTTTGTAAGAATTTACATTTAAAAAGATCTTCTCAATTGATTTAAGTGTTCAGTCACATTTAGAAACCAGTTTTCCCAGATAAGATTTAATAAACAAATAATAAATACATAGTCATTAATTGCTAATCAGCTCATAAATAAATTTCCAAAGATGTGCTCCTATATAGTTTAGATTACTTAAAGAGATTTAATTGTTTAATTTTCTAAACATTGTTCCAAATTATATTGTATTTACTTTTCTTTTTATTCCTTAAATATTCATTGAATGTTTGTATTATAGTTCCGGGCTTTTAAGGTATTAAAATAAAATAATCACAACTGCCCCTGGAATCTTATACTCTAGAACAAGTGTATAAAAGGCAAAGCCTATCAAAATAGCATTTAAAATGCTTTGCGATTAGTCAAAATTAATCATTCTATGTTATTCGGCAAACAGTTCTTGAATTACTGCTTAACTCTTTCTCTGTACTGAGTGTTACATAGATAGGAGATTCTAAGACAGTCATTTGTTAGTTTTTGCATTACTATAAAGAAATAGCTGAAGCTGGATAATTTACAAAGAAATGAGGTTTTAGTTTGACTCATGAATCTGTAACTACACAGGAAGCATAGTACCAACATTTTCTTCTAGTGTGGGCCTCAGGAAGCTTCCAACCAGAGCAGAAAGCGATGGGAGCTGGCATATCACATGGTGAGAACCGGAATGAGAGAGAGAGAAGAGGTAGGTGTCACTCACTTTAAAACAACCAGATCTTGAGTTAACTCAGAGCAAGAACTCACTAATTACTGAAGGGATGACACTAAACCATTCATGAAGGTTTAGTGTCATGATCCCCCCATGATCCAATCACCTCCCACAAAGCCCCACATTAATCATTGGGAATCATCGGAGATTTGGATGGAACAAAGAGCCTAACCTTATCAATCTTAAGGATCCTGTCCCCAGCAGTTTATAGCCAATAAAGTGAGCTAAGGGTTTTGATAAGGGAAAGTAGAAAGTATCATTACAAGTGATAGCAATCAGGCAGGAAATTCAAACTTAGAAGATAGCTGTGGTTGTCAATTCTGGCTGCACACAGAGTAACCCAGAATGCTTTCAGTAACCTCAATGACCAGTTTGTAACCCAGATCAATTAAATCACAATCATTTCTTTTAGGATCCAAGTATTAGTATTTATTGAAGTTCCCAAGTATTTTCAACATGCAGCCAATCAGAAAATCTATTGGTTAGAGTTGACATTCTAGAAGATAGTATTTTTTGTCTGATTGTTCACATAAATAGTAGTTAGTCAAACTAAGGGAAAAAGTGAAGTCAGTTGCGGACAGAGGATCAGGATGTTCTCCAGGAAGAGGAAAAATTTTACATAAAATTGAAAACTATTTCAATTTAAAAATTGAAAGATATCAATAAAGTTTAATGCAATAAAGATGATTCCATGATAGAATAAAAGAAAAGAAACTATAGGATCTGATAAATTACATTGAAATAAAATATTTAAATTTGTCTCAAAGGTAGAGATTCTCAAATATTTCTGTGCTTAAGAAACACTTAGGAATCTTTCTAAAAACATGATTTTCTGGGCTCCCTGTCCCAGATATTACAATTCCTTAGGTCTGCAGTGAAAAACAGAAATATTTATTTTAAATAATACTCCTACATTATTTTGATATAAGTAGTTTAACAACAATTTAGAGAAACAAGAAGGTGATACAATTCAGATTTGCTATTTAGAAAGATCCTTATGGGGTAGAAAATGAATTTGAGAGGCTCAGTGCTAGTCTCGGGGATACCAATGTGTCCCTAGGGGTTGTTTCAATAACTTAAGCAAAAGGGGACTGAAGAGCGAATTTTGATTGGTGGCAATGGAGATGAAGAACATTTTACTTTTGTGGTGGTATTTTAAAATCTTTATTCATATTTTATGTTTCTAATGTGAATTGATCTGTTTTTTGAAAATTGAAGCAATGTAAATAATAAAACAGTTTTCTTGGTGTTATCTCTTGTTTGTTGTTTTCACCCTTTTATGAACTACATGTTCAATTGCTTTGTTTTCTCTTAAGGCGAACTCATTAATTATCTAAGGGCCAATTGCCTTGCTAACTGATCATCAGATCCTTTGCTGCTTATATGTCAGTAGTCTTCAGATTTTGTGAAGTTGGTTAGACACTGAAGGAAAAATATATGTATTGCACATTAACAAGCTTGGCATGTTTGCTTTCTCTTATACCTTAACCTTACACATTAAATAGATAGAATGCCAAATGGTATTTATTGTTTTGTTTAATTCAGACTAAAATGTTAATTATCACACATAGCATCTAATTCTAAGAAGTGATTTTTAATTAAGTTTAAATTTTATTCTCTATCTATCTGTATTATTTCCATGCTGGTGATAAAGACATACTTGAGACTGGGTAAATTTATAAAGAAAAAGATGTTTAATGGATTTACAGTTCCACGTGGCTGGGGAGGCTGCACAGTCATGGTAGAAGGTGAAAGACACATCTTCTGTGATGGCAGGCAAGAGAGAGTAACAATCAAATGAAAGGGGTTTCTCCTAAGATCTTGTGAGACAATGAGAACAGTATGGGAGAAACTGCCCCTATGATTCAATTATCTCCCTTGAGGTTCTTCCCATAGCACATGGGAATTATGGGCTTCCCACAGCACACGGGAATTATGGGAGTTACAATTCAAGATGAGATTTTGGTGGGGACACAGCCAAACCATATCACTATCCGAACATCCATCTTAGTTTTGCATCAAGCATTTAATGTTCTTAAAATTAGTGTTTAAATGGACAACACATGACGTGAGCCCTCAATTTCTTTGTAGAGCAAATGATGATAAACATGTTGTTGAATACCCCCTTTGTAAGAGGTAATTTTCTTATATCTGAAAAAAGAAAAACACCTCAGAGCAATTTGTGTTCTGTGAGGTCTGCAAAATGCAACAGGTCCAGCAAGATAAGACTATGGGACTTCAGCCACTCCTCCCACTCACAAGCCTGGGATCAACTGTTCAAAGATATTTTGATTCTAATTGCCCCAACCATTTTCTTCATAATCCTCGAATTTGTGATATGAAAAATATGTATAGTCGATCATTAGCTTATGTTGTTGTGATATAAATTCGTGGTAAATAACTTAGGCACTGCCTCTTCTTTTACTGTAAAAACCTCCATTCAACTGCTGCAATTAGAGTGTCTATTCTGAGTTACTTGAGTTTATGCTCCTGAGTTGCAATTGAGAAATAAAAATAAATTCTAAGTCCCCCAACCAACTGGATGGAACATCTCTTGCTCAAGGAGATACCAGAACAACCTTAAAAACAGTTTCTGACCACCACAGGATATATTGATCTGCCCCTTTTTAAATAACCTTTAACCAGAATTGTTTCCTAAGGAGTAGGCAGAAACCAGCTCTGGAAAACAAGAAATGGATGATTCATTCCTTCATCACCTAAACCAGTCATCTAAGACTGAGACTGGATCCCCTCTCTTTGCAGATTGGATGTGACAGCTCACTGGTTTCACAAGGCATTCCTTCCTAAAAACTGACCACCATCTCAGGACTGGTTTTGGCTGGCTCAAAGAGCAGGTGCAGTGAGAAATTTTGTGTCCTCTACATCACCTTTTGATGTCAGAGGGCTGAAAATTCCACCCTTGAATTCTGCTAACACTGCCAGCTTTTGAACATGTAACCCTTGAAGAGGCATGAAGCTCAATTATCTACATGTATCCCCTTTCATAACTATTCATGACTTCTTCTACAGTTTATTGAATATGTACACTTAGCCAACTTGTTTAGCATAAATTCCTGTCTTTTCCTTACCTCTCTTGAAGTGCTTGCTCTTGGCATCTACCAGATGCTGTGTTTCCCAGCTTGCTAGATGACCAGCCTGCAGGCTGCAATCCTTTATGAGAAATAAAACTCTCCTTTCCAAATTTATGGTCCTTATGATTGTTCAGTTGAACAATTTTCACGCTTGATCCCAATAAATTATTTACGTGTATTAATTTGGCCTCAGCTTTTTTTCTCTTAGGTCAACATATCTAATACTATATATAATAAAATTTTAGTACAGAGAAAGGGTAAAACAACTAACGAAAGGAGAACTTTTGCTTAGCTATTTATTTTATTTTATTTCCTGAGACTAGGAGAGATTGAGTGCAGTTAGACTGGTATGGTCATGAACCAGTTTTTTTTTTCCCATCACCAAAGATGATGATAACCTATTTCTCCATGTCTAAATGAACTTTTACTTATTTTCTTTCTAATAGTAAAGATTCTGTACTAGCTGCAATTTATTTTGACTTTGGTCCTCCCGATGCTTTCTAGAAATTCTTGAACTATACTTGCATACTTATCTTTGAGATGTCTCCGTAACTAATTCTCTTTAAAAAGTTCACACTTTATCAAAATAGTCTACCAAGTGATTCTTTTATATTTTATTTCCATAGGTATAGTTTGTCTTTGCTCTTATTATTACCTCTTAGAAACTGCCAGTTTCCAATTTTGCTATAGAATTCCTGTCAATGTGTTCTTTCTTACTAGTTGTATGAGCTTGCTGATGCATATGTTTTTAAAGTCCATTTTCTTGGTTCTTTCATTCCCTTCCAGTTCATGATCATTATCTGCTAAATTGCCTTCCACTATTACCTTTTCAGCATATAAAATATAGGTAATGAAAAACGTTGCTATAACATTTGGCCATCTATTTTGAAATTTAGGGTCTTTAGAAATGTTTTAAAAGCTAAAAGTATTCTTCTGTTTGTAATTTGGCATTTTTTTCTTAAACTGGTTCAAAATATGTCCAAATAATTTAAAGGTGATCCATTTACTTGGCAACATGTTTCTTTGAGTGCCTAAACTCGCTGAAATAATCACCTTCTTTGGGATTTTTTAGGAAAGCTGTTTAATCTAGGTTGAATATTTCAATATGTTTAAAAAAGTGTTTCTAAATGTCCCCATATATCTGTTTTGGGTCAATGTTCCTCTTCAGTTTTATTCTGTTTTCCTATTAGAAATCTTCCTGTGTTTATCAATCAGTTTTATCATTTTTTAGTATTTAGATATAAATGTTATTCACTATAACCTTTACACAGTTCATAGTGTAATAATACTTTTTAAAAGTTTATATTGATCTGGCTATTGATAATGATAAACTAACAGGTAACAGATGGTGTTTATTTACGGTGTTTTGAAAAGTGAAACCCATTTTCTGTAAGTTTGGATTTTAAACTGCAAAATCTTTCAGAAATCACCTACTTAAGAAAACCATTTGCTATACGTGCATTACTTCCTAAGTACTTGTATTTTTTCTTATGTCAAAAACATGCCTGCACATCAGCATACCTTTATACAGTCAATGACACACTTTATTTTAAAAAACTGCCATATGTTTGTGAAAGAATTGTGAGTCAAAATACGAAATTGCAACAAATTTAGTTTTAAGGAATCTCAATTGGCTTTTATTTGTGAGTCCAGAATTGGGCAACGTCTTATTCCATAAAAGAGAACAAGTATTCCAATGATCCGAATAGAAGTTGGCTTTACAGGCAGAAAAAAGCTGAAGAAAGGAGAGACAGACAACAAAAAGCCAAGTCATCTGTTTTGGTTACTTCTCTCATAGGATTAAAACAAAGGGAATTTCCTTATTACACCAACTCAGGTTGACTGGAATCTCCTGTTTCAAAAATTGGTCCATTTCAAAGTTCAGTTTGATTACCTGGCAAGTAGCACAAGTGTCAGTCCTCTGGTTCAGTCTAGTCTGCTAAGGCCTAGTGCAAAGAGCTAGTCTAAAACAATGACCTCCAATAAACTCTTTATTATGAAGTTAAGGATAGGAACCTTGAAATAAACTTTTAATTATTGTCTTAAATTAAAAATAATATTTGTTCTGAAAAATATTACTTTGGGTAACATTAACATGATTACCTGGGTACTTTTGGTTTAAATAAATTATTGGAAATGTGACAATGTTAAATGTAATGCAAGCAACGTGTTTCTGGAAAGTAGCAATAGTTAAGAGAGAAAACTTCTCACTCAACCCTTTGTCTTCCATAGAGTGGCTTACCACAAAGAAGCAACCCTCTTCATGTGACTGAGATAGCATTTACTTATGTCCCTTTTTTATGTATGTCAAGGCCAGACACACATCCTGCGAATGACCATTCTTTGTCTTATAACTAATTAGCTGAGCTGATTATACCCCTTAATTCAATCTGGACAAAATATCTGTTAACTTGACTTGACCAAATTTTACTTAAGCTTCTCTTCTTCCCCCAGAGCCCTGAACTTGGCCACTCTTGATCTAAGCCATCATCAGAATATAAAACAACCCCTCCATAAAGTCCCCCAAGAATTCACTGACTACAAAGCCATTGTCTGGTCAGTAAATTGATCATATCACCCACCTACTCGCCCACTAGGATTCTTTTTAGCCTGTTTTCTCTGCCTGACCTTGGAAACACTCATAGTCTCACAGTTGGAGGTTGGATGGTTCTATTGCAACAGTCCACCTCCCCTAATTCAATAGTTGCCATTCCCTCTTTGTAGTAATCCTTTAGAATAAAGTTTCTCCTTACATAAGTCCAAAGTTCAGATTTGTTTTTATTTGATAAATGTAGCAATGAGAGATATAAGAGATTCTTGCTTAAATGGACTCTATGTTTGAGCCCAACATGTAGACATAGATATTTGTTAACTGTCTAAACTAATTTTGTGAGCTAGAGAGACTGTATGAGCATAAATGTGTATGTGTGTCTTGAGGGGGATATGTGTGTATGTTTGTGCACATGTGTGGAAACCAGATACTTTATTTTTAAATAAATGCTAGTAAAATACATTATGAAATATAGTGAAGAAAATAAGGTAGTTATATAATTACCTAAGATACTGGTTTCTGTTTATAATGTTATTTTCTTAACTTAGTTAAAATAATTATTTATGTGACTTGAAGAGAATTTGTGACTCAAGTATGAAGTAAAAATTGTGAATATTCAATTAAGAAAGGACAGAAAGAAAAGAACAGCTAAAGATCCAGACTTTCAGAAGCCCATAGAATACTGGAAAGACAAATTAAGTAAACAAGTGCTTATAATAAATTATAATTAAATGGGAATATATAATAATCCAATTTTTGTAGATTATAGAGACAGGGGTTTTGATATTTCATAACTCAAGAGAGAGTTAGGACAGGTGGTATTGATATATTAGAAAAGAAAATTAACAAAGTAGGAAAACAGAAGGAGAGATTGCAGGAAAGGCATTCAAGTGTCACAGAAATCCTGTATAAAAATATTTGTCTTAGGAAAGATGGAGAAACTGTGCCCCTGTTACCTTCATTATACCTTCTCTATCGTCCAGCTACACAGAAAGTAGTTTCAGAAAATCTAGTCCCTAGCACTATGAAAAGCACCTTTACTGTTTATAATTAAGTATGTTTATAGATTATATTTTGTTTAGGTAAAATTGACATTCAGCAAAATGCCAAAATCTTGAAACATTCTATTTGAATAATGTAAACAGATGCATACGTCTGCACAGTATGATTCTTATTAATATAGAAAACACTTTCATAAAGTTCCCTAAAGCATTCTCCTGCCCCTCTCCATTCAATTATTCCCAGATGTAGTATCTTTTTGGTAAATTTTGATCATACATCAGTTTTATCAGTACTACAACTTCATATAAATGGAATTATAAAGCATTATATTGCCTGCCCCACTTCTTTTGCTCAATATGGTGATGTAATGCCTGTGATTTCCATCCATGCTTTTGCATATATTAGCAGTACTTTCTGTCTTGTTGTTAAATAATACTTAATCAATATAATATAGAGTATTTACTATTCTATAGAATGTCATATAACTAAATATGTTCATATATTTTCTTTCTCATGAATATTTGCTTTGTTCTAGTGTAAGGAAGCTATGAATAAATTTATTGTGATTATGGATGTACAAGTCATTTTGTGGATGTATTTTCTTGATGAATGTCTAGAAGTACAATTGCTAGGTCATACTGAGTCCTATTTAACATTATAATATACCGCCAGAAGATTTTACTAAGTGATTGTACAATTTACACTTTGATTAGCAATGTATATGAGTGCCGGTTTGTCAACATTACTATGAAAATTGATGTAAACCTGTATAATTATAGCCATCCAAGTGGGTATAAAATTCAGTATTAATGAGTTTTAAATTTTCATTTCCTTGAAAATAGGTGACATTGGGCTTTTACTTGTGGGGTTTTTGGGGGGTTTTCTTGTATTTTTCATTGTGTAATATCTCTTTCACAATATTGCCTACTTTTTATTAGTCATATCTTTTACTTTTTAAGTTGTAATAGTTGTTTACATATTTGAGTACAAGTTCTTTATCAAATATTTGAAACTATTTTCTCATTTTGTGGATTGACTGTTTTTAACAGTGATTTTCAAAGCACTATTTTTTTAATTTTGATAAAGCTGAACTTTTTTTTAGATTATTATTTTCTTTTTTCTAAGAGTTCCTTGCTTAGTTTGAAAGATATATAACCATCACATTTGTAAAAAAGATTCTTTTTGAGTTAGGTTTGGCAAAATGTGTCTCTTTTCTATTTCCCTCACTTAGTTACTTAGTACAGAAGTAGCAATAGGTAATATGTGAACACAGAATTATGGTTTGTTTCAGTAAATACTTTTTACAAAGATTTATTTTATCTTAGTGCTTCAAAGGTTTTTCTGATAATCATTCATTTAAAAAATGTTGATTATGTATATGAAAAAAGCTCAACATTGCTGATTTTTAGAGAAATACAAATCAAAACCACAATGAGATACCATCTCACAACAGTCAGAATGGCTATTATTAAAAAATCAAAAAATAACAAATGCTGGTGACATTGTGGAGAAAAAGAAACACTTGTACATTCTTTGTGGGAGTGTAAATTAGTTCAGCCATTGTGGAAGACAGTGTTGTGTTTTCTCAAATATCTAGAAACAGAAATATCATTTGACCTGGCAATCCTGTTACTGGTTATATGCCCAAAGGAATAGAAATCATTCTGTTATAAAGACACATGAACATGGATGTTCATTGTGGCACTATTCACAATAGCAAAGACATGAAATCAACCTAAAGGCTCATCAATGATAGACTAGTTACAGAAAATGTGGCATATATACACCATTAAATACTATGCAGTCACAAGAAAGAATGAGATCATGTCCTTTGCAGCAGCATGTATGGAGCAAGAAGCCATTATCCTTAGCAAAATAACACCAGAAGAGAAAATCAAATACCACATGTTCTCATTTATAAGTGGAAGGTAAATGATGAGAACAAATGGGCATGTAGGGGAGAATAACACATGTTGGAGGCTTTCAGAGGCTGAAGGGTGGGAAGAGGGAGAGGATCAGGAAAAATAACTGATGGGTACTAGACTTATACCTAGGTAATAAAATAATCTGTTCAACAAACTCTAATAATGCTAGTTTACCTATGTAATGAACCTGCACTTGTGCCCCTGAACTTAATATAAGTAAAATAAAAATCAATCCTGATTTCTCTAAAATAAATTGCTTATGATGTACTCCTTATGAAAGAATGTAACCTTGCCCAAAAGAGATCTGGCCTTTGCCTTGAAAGAATGTGCTTATTTCCCTGTGGGCCTTGGTTCATCAGACAGTTTAATAATAAGATTTAGCATTGAAGGTGTCCACAGTATATGCAGGAGTCGGGGGCATGATGGGAGAGGTCGGGTGGGTGGGTAACCATTCCAGAAATACCAACAATAACTTTAGGATGAGGACAGTCAGTCATATTCTATTCATTTATCTAAGCATGGGTAGAAACTAAGAGCAGCCATGTGGACAATCAATCATGACTATATGTGAAGCCCCAGTAAAAACTTGAGAAACTGAGATTTCGGTGAATTTTCCTGGTTGCCATATTCCACACATATTGTCACACCTTGATGCCAGGAAAGTAATGTGGTTTTGACACTGTAAGGTGAGGAAAATTGGAAAGCTCCATATTTGAAACCATTCTGGACTCTGTTCTGTGTGTTTCTTTCCCTGGTTAATTTTAATCTCCATTATTTGCTTGTAATAAACTATAAACATTAGTATAACAGCTTTTATTGAGTTATGTGATTCATTCTAGCAGATTATTGAAACTGAGAGTGATTTTGAAAATCCTGCTAAACTTAGAATTGATGTCATAAATGAGAGTGGTCTATAGACTGTCTACTCGAAGATATGCAGTTGCTTAACTCTGTTGTATATTTTGTTATTTTTTTTTTCTTTTTTGTATTTCATGTTGTCTGTGTTTATCTTGTTTAGGTTCTGTTGAGTTTTCATGATCTATTGATTTAAGAGATGTGTAGAGTGGCGACTTTAAATTCTCGCTAAGGTAAATAGAACTACATATGTACATAAGAAAACTCTATGTTTTTAGAAATTAGGATCCCCTCAAACTTTTTCTATAGATTTAGCACAATCCCATTAAAACTCAAACAAACTTTCCTTAATAATTGACAAGTTGATTCCACAATTTACATGGATATGCAAGATACCTACAATGTTCAAAACAATATTTAAAAATACAAGCTTAAAAGCAAAACAGGGACAAATTAATAATGCAAGGAAAAAGATGGCATAGGTATAAAATTATCCAGGATATCAACAAATGTATACCAATATATATAAAATGTCAAATAAAATGAGTACATTTTAGGAAAATAATTTGTCAAAATTTACTTAAGCACAAATTGAAAATATCAGTCAGCCCTGAAACCATTAACCTGTTTCATTAAGCATTTAAACAGTTTCCCACCAAAAAAAAAAATGTAATTGTTTTAAGGGTGCTTGCTACCAAAAATTCATGAAACAGATCATTGCAATTTTATACAATTATTCTAGAGAAAATAAAAAGAGAGCTTATTATTATGCAACTCATCTTATAATGCTGACAAGGACCTGACAAGAGAAAAGAAAATTATATAACAATATTATTTACTTAACACAGATAAAGATATTAAAACATTAGTAAGGCAAATTTAATCATAGGTTAAATAATAATAAAAAAAATGCATCATGACCATTTATTCCCTAACAGTGTTGACCTCTCACATCACAAGATACGTTACCTGTAGAGAAGAATAAAGATAATTTTGAAATGTTGAAGAGTTTTTCTTTGGTGCATTTATCAGTATAGTTAGTTATTTCAAGGGATTTTAAAGCTTGATAAAGTCCCTATTTCACTAAGAATAGATTGTGAGTGACACAGACGTACATTTATAGGTATGCGATAAGGGCAACTTTTTCTATTGCTATTTAAATTATGATCATACATTGAAAGCAGTGGTGTTACAAGGTCAACTAGAATTTCTTCTTTTTTCCAGTTGATTGAATCTAGGTCATCTGTCACAATGTGATCAAACTAATGAATAAAGCCAGTGATGGGAAAGTCTCTGGTTGTGTTTCATACTTGCAAAGCATATTTCTCTGGAACCTTTGTCTTAGGAGAGTAAAGCATAGAGCATGGCTTCCTGTGAGCAATGGAAGAACAATAAACGCATGCTCCACAGAATCTGCTGAATTCGCTATCTACAGAAAATGAGATATTGCCTAACAATTAAGGTAAATTAAGCAGCTGTTTCTTTCTATATTGAGCTAATGTTGCTTTGAAATTGTAAATTGTTGATGGGAGATCAGAATGAGAAAGAAACAATATCATTTCCCATTTCTTTAGCAGTTTATTTTATGATTATCATAAGAAGCAAGCGTTTTTGCAGCTGGTAGTGACTAGAAATAAAATATGACACTCCAAGGAAACTGTTTAAATGGAATAAGTAGTAAAAAGTAAAATAATTGAAACATACCAGTTTATAATTTTTTACAGTTAAAAACAAAAGCTCAACTCACCCAAAGCTCACATAGAACTATTGGAAGAGATAAGTAATACTAATTTTGAGCATGTCTCCTTTCCATTTGAAAGTGAAAAATGTAAAATAATAAGCTGGAAAAAACACAATTCTTTTTAATATCATAGAGACCAATGAGTACTTCAAAAGTAAAAATAAAAAGGCCTGAAGAACTCAAATGTTTTAATTGAACAGATATTTTGTTATTACTCCATTGAGCTAGTTTTATTTGTTTTACATTACTTAAATGCCTTTAGAGTTTCTGAAGTATTAGTAAAATTTAGAAATTAAAAAAATAAAAATGCTTCATAGAAAACAAATGCGTTATCTCACCATTGGCTTACCTTAAATTATTCCTATGTCTTAGATCTGTGCAATTTATAATTTTCTTTTATTCTGCATTTTTAAAGAAACATATATAAACACAACATAGACACAATAAAATGAAATTTAATGTTTGCACATATGTAAATATTCTTTTGAAAATTTTTTTATTTTTGTTTGAAAATATTAATGAAATTCTATTATACAACATGAATATTTCAGGCATGTTATTTTCCACCATATGGACAATCATAAACTTATCACAGTCCATTTTGGAAATATGTTTTTTTTAACTTGGAAAGAATTCAAAAGTTTTGGTTTGCTTTTACTCTCTTTCCTTTACTAAAGTTTCAAATGATATTATTTTAGGTGAGCACATTTTATTGTAGTGCACACCAAAAGTTCAGTGAAATTAAGTTATCTGTGTGGTGGGTGATATATTACCTTTGCAAAGGTATATAATAAAGTATAAAGAAGATGAAAAATTCCTTTTCTTTAGGTTGCAAGGTAACCCAAAGAGAGAATTCAATATAAATTCTCAAAACTTTGACTTTTGTTTCTATGCTAGTTTGCATCCCTTATAGTTACTAATTTGGTAGTGGTCATTTTATTCTATTTACTTAGTATTTGTGACATGCCTTCTAGTCCTTTACTTATTTTTCCTTTTTATGAATGATCCTTCTGATCTAATGGTGATGGGTAAGAAAATTGAAACTCTTAAGTCTGGTTAACTGAATTTACCTGACTAAATAAATCTCTATTCATTTGTTTTGATAACTGTATTCACAACATCAATAAAAACTTGCCAACTTACTGTTTAACCTATTTCAAATTACTACAACCACAATCATTAACTTATAATTTATGGTATTACAGAGATTTTTTTAGGAGGGTTTTGTTGCCATCATAGTGGAGGTTTTATTATCTGTATGTTTTTTTAGAACTTAAAAAACTTTTAAAAATCACTTTTTTACTTCAGTCTTACTTCAATCTCAGAGTGACATAATTAGTATTAATAAAATGTGCCTGTTGGCAGATTTGGAGAATTAAGCTTTGAAGGAATGATTTAATTATGTTTCTCCAGAAGTAAAATATGTAGTTCAATTTTTATCAAGAGAGCTAAATGAGTTTACTTTTTGGGTATGTTTAGTACATATCAGAACATAAAGACATACTGCAAATATACACAGAAAACAAAAATCAAAAGGGCCAGGAATTATCTGATTGGCAGTTGGTTTGATTAGAACTCTTAGGTAATGCTGGCATAAGAAGTATCAGGGATGAAAAGGAAAAAGTGGAAGTCAGGAGATAGCTTACGCATACTAGTTAGCAAAAGTTAAAAAAGAGCTGGAAGACTTGAGAAGGGGCTATTTCTGTACTCTCCTAAAATATTCTTTATCATTATTTTTTTAAGTCAAATATTAATCCTGGTGAGTGCAGAATAAATTTTACCTGGAAAACCCTACATATGAACACCAAATTATTAAAACAAAATAAACAAATTTAATTACTAACAAGTATCTTGTGTTTATCGAATTGGTACTCCCAAATAATCAATTTTTGATAGAAAGGACAGATGTTATGAATTAAATTTAACACATGACAAAGATGAAACAGATGTTATACTTTGCCCCCTTCCTTTTTAGCACAAAATAATTAGTCTTTGTGAAATGTGAGGCACATCCTTTACCCATTGTGTTATGAATGTTTTATTCCATTATTTTCAAGTAATAGATTACTCCAAATTTGTGATTTTCTTGAGTATGGAGGTTGTTTATATAATTCTGCTGATGTATGCTTGATCCAGCTGACCTTATCTTACATGATTTTAGGAATGCTATTGGGTTGACTAGAGGCAGCTGTCGAGGTGAGGATGGCTTTACCTCAGACAACTTTGTTTCCTCCACATGTCTCTCATATCTTCCCAGCAGGGTTGTCTGGACATGTTCCCATGATGGTGGCTGGTTCTTCATGAGATGAAGTAGAAATACACAAACATTTTTTCAAGCCTCTTCTCACATTATGTTTGTTCCTTTTTCATTGATTAAGGCAAGACACAAGACTTGCCACAAAGTGTACAGAAACATACTTTCCCTTTTTGATGAATCACAATGCAGAAACTTGACCATAGAAGGGCCGAAAAATTCAGCCCATATTCTCAAATGATGTACCACAATAAGTGTTTGTTTTGTATATAACTATTTGAAAATCTGTAAAATCTCAGGGAAAGGTTATAAAAACGGTTCCTATGGTCCAAAGAAATGGAAGAGAATTTTAGGCTGTAATAGGCTGCAAGACAGAACAGAATAACATTCTGAAGAGTGTAGTCTTGGTTGATTAAGATTATGAAAGATTCTTGAAGTCAAATTATATGACTAAATTTAGGAGGAAACAGGGCTTTATGGTTTAACTCTGATGACAATGTTTGATGTGGGATAATAAGTTGGAAACTGTAAGCTAAAATGTTATCTACTTTGGTGTTTGCCAAAGTTTGAAAGAGAAAAACAGTGAGATACAGGGAAAAACAAAAACAAAAACAAAAACAAACTTAATGTATTTCTCATCATGGTCATAGTTTAACTTTCTATAGTTCAGTATTTAGTCTCCTGTTTCAATTGTGCCAGATGTGAATTTGCATTTGTTTTTCATTTTGGATTAGAACCAAAGAAATATGTTCAAATAAGGCAAACTTCTATTTGTGGAACTGACCTGTAAAAAACACAATGTCAAACAATAAAATTACTTATTTCCAGTGTTATGAAGCTTTTTGATCTTTTCTAGGGCATTTTTCTTTATAGTATGGAGAAAACAAAGAATACACACACACACACACACACACACACACACACACACAATTTTAATGTATATAACCTCATCCATTTAATGTTGATTTCAGACAAAGAAATATCATTTTGTCTCTCCTGTCTCTTGGTTACTAGCTAATAACCAATCAAAATTATGTGATAAATATTTTGGTAGCTTAATTTTGGAGTAAAGCAAAGAAGAATAAAAGTGTGTCTGAATTTTACTCACCCACATCTCACTCTGTGGGGGAAGCCAGCAAGAAAGGAAGAACTAGAAAAATGAAATACTATTGGACCCCAGGGAGTTCTTGTGGAAATGTAGACAATATGGATTGGTTTTATTTGGCTGCATTTCATTGGTCATTCTTGGGAGAAATAATGTTAAGAAGAAGAAATCCCATGTGATTTTTGTGGTGTGTGCTTTTAAAAGCAAATTCAATTTTACTAAGGAACATTACCCTTTGCTCAGTCATGGAGGCCTCCTGCGCAGACCTCTCATAACAAGCAGTAGTAGGAAGTCACCTAAAAACTTTATTTTCCAGTTTTTTTTTTTTTCTGATTATTGCTCTGCATCCACCTACCTGATCCTTAAAATTCAACCCTCAAAAGTTACTTACTCATAGAAGCAATTTAAGTGAGCAATGAAGGCTTTACTAAAGATTCTTCTGGGGGTAATACATTATAGTGTATGACTTAAAAAATGCACCATTGATATTGTGGTCTCTCTTTCTATTTTTTTTTTTTCTGCCAATGTCATACTGTTGCGTTTTCTTTCTGACATTTTTCTCACAAAGTTTTCAGTTCACACAACTTTTTGTTCTCTCCTGAATTTCTCCCAACCTGAAAAATAAAAATTCTTCACAACTTTAATATAAACTTTAATTTTGTCTTTATTCCAGCTGCAGCCTTCAAAATTTTATCATATTCTGGTTTATCAGGATTGTCAGATAAACTAATAGGTCTTTCAATGATTGAGACTCATACTTTTGAAATCCCTTACCACAGAGGTCAGCAAACTAAAGCCCTCTCTGTCAAATCCGGCCCTTCTTCTGTTTTGTAAGTAAAGTTTTATTAGGATACAGGTATGGTTATCCATTTACATATAACTAATAGCTGCTTTCATGTTACATGAGAGAGTTGAAGAGTTGCAACAGAGATCTTACAGACTACAGAGCTGAAAATATTTACTAACCTGTCCTTCGTAAAAAGCGTTTACCCCTTCCACTCAGTGTGGAAGCTGTCTTTCCTGGATTCCATCTTTTCCTTCTCTCACTCAGTGTGAGTTAGCTGTTTCTTTCTCTCTCCTTCTCCTGTTTCTCTCTGTCTCTCTCTTGATAAATCACTATCTACAAACAAACAACAACAAAAAAGAGTTTACCAATACCCATGTTAAAAGATTGATTAATATTAAATTTAATAATTATTTCTTGTTTTTATTCAACACTAATCTATCATGTAGTTCTATCTTCAATGGACAATGAAAAATACACATCCACACATTCATATACACCCTTCTCTCTCTCTCTCTTTTATGTTTTGATCTAAGAAGAGTTGATTAAGGGCACTGAGGCAAAGATCCTTCTCATCTATAATAATATAACTTAGATATCAAACAGAGGTACAAACCCAACTTTGAATATTAGTTTCTTTTAAATAACAAATGCAGTTTTTCAAAATAAAATTTTATAACAGAGTTTCAAATTTCAGTACTGTAAGTATAATTCTAAATATGATATGTTAGTGTAATTCACAAAGAGTTCCTTGCTTTATCTTTCCATTTTTAGAAGATTTTAATGCCAAGCAGAAGAGCTATGGTCAAAATTAAAGTGTTAGCCTAAAGTCGGATATCAGATAACAGAGAAGCATCTTTATTTCTTTTCTAACCAAATAACTGAAATTTATAATTTTATGTGAGTGAGCATCCATCTATCAAAGATATTTAGCTTATTTGATTTAACACTTGGTTCTGTATTTTTAGAATTGTGAGGAAGAACTTCCTTCTCAAGGTTTATGGGGAAAATACTTTTAAATAGCTAGAAAATGTAAAAGTGCTGAAAATCATTATTAACAACTTCTCAAATTTTATAAGCAGTGGTAATTGCCCTGATTATAGATTCTTTGATTCTATATTGCATTGTTAGAGGAAAATTAATTAACACTGAAGTAATTGAAACACAGCAGATTAAATCATTAATACTTCACACAATTAAACAACACACATTCATTTTCTCAATTTCTATGTGTTTTGGGGCTCCAGCATGGCTCCTCTTTCCTCAGAGCAGTTTCAAGTGAGAGAAATTGCAAGGAAGATAAAGACAACCATTTCTGGAAATGAATAACAGTAACTAGTACAGTGCCTAACCCGAAATGGAATTTAGTAGAAGCCAAGTGATATTTTTAAAGTATCACTGATAGAGTTTTCCTCAAATGGTGATACAATATACAATTTTGATTACAAAACATTTTTCAAAACCCTAGAGCCTTCAGAAATATTAGTTGGAGCCTGAATTTTGCTTTTTCTTGGCTCACATTTATTAATAGCATTTTTCCTAATCTGATGACAGTTTCTTATTTAACAACATTTAGTGAATGCAAGAAACAGTTGGAAGTATATCCGAATCATTTAAAATTCCTGCATTGATAGTGCAACCAGAAAATGCACTATACATCACTTTCAGATTATTGATCATTTTTATCAGTTTTATTTGCAAACCAATTAGCATTTAAATATCAAATCAAACATAGCACCAATGATTGAATAAGAATTACTACAATCATTACGCAGTGAGTTGTAATTAAGGAAAGGTAAATATTTACAGATAGGCCGATGTGCTCCTTTCTGTCCATTTCTCTGTACTCTGTTTTTTGCCATGTGACCCCATTATCTTGGTTATAGCTGATGGAACATAGCAGAACTTCATCCATGGTGGCCCAAATCCATTCATTTCTACGAATTAAGTTGCTAAGGATGGGATTCACTAAGCCCAAGTCTTTGTCTAAAACAAAAATGGCCACTGATTTATTTATGGTAAAGCTGTAACAGTTAGGGAGACTGAAATCATTTTCTCATGACTGGCAAATTCTCCTCTGGTAAATATAAAAGGCAATCCAAATTATAAGCACGCTTGTGAAACCTGAGTCAGCACTGGTTAAATAATTTAAAATATTTTTTTAATTTATATTTGTATAAATTTATGGTGTACATGTGAGATTTTGTTACATGTATACAACGTATCTGACCAAATGAGGGACTTAGGGTGTCCATCACCCGAAAAAAAAACAACATTTTTGTTAAGTATGGTCACCCTATTCTGCTTTCAAACGTTGAATTTATTTATTCTATTTTACTGTGTTTGTACCCTATAACCCAATTTTCTTCATCTTCTCTTGTTCCCCTCAACTCTCCCTTCCCATTTTGTTTTATCTTTTTTTCCTCTCTCAACCCTTCACATGTTCAAAGTTTTAGCCTCCAAATGTAAGTGAGAGCATGCAATCTATGTCTACTTGTGTCTGGCTTATTTCATTTAAGATAATGACCTCCAGTTCCACCTATATTTTTTCAAACAACATAATTTCACATATATTACTCTATCCATTAATTCATTATTGGACACTCAATTCACATCTTTGCTATTGTGAGTACTGCTGCAATAAACACGTGAGTGCACGTATCCCTTTTATGTATTGTTTTCTTTTCCTTTGGGAAGATACGCAGTAGTAGGATTGCTAGATCAAATAGTAATTCTAATTTCAGTTTTCTGAGAAATCTCCATACTGTTTTCCATAGCAGTTACACTAGTTTCCATTCCTACCAATGTTGTTATTCACAAAAACTTGAGACACCCTTCCTGGTTAAAGAAGATACAGACTTTCCAGTGGAACCAAAATCCCCAAAGTGCCATTGCTATTCCTTGATTTTTACACTGGTAGAATAGATAGACATTCATCTTGCCTTGCTGATACTACTATTCCTATATCAACTGAAGAAAAGTGGAGTTAGGTAGTCCTTTTCGTTATTAGAAGAACTATTACTGTGGATGTAAAGTTTTTACTCTTATTATGACTATTATTTTATAGCATAGAATCTTGGCATATTAGGTATTCAGAAATATTTATTAAAGTTATTAGCTATTTACAGAAATATAATTGTAGAACATTTCTTTTTTAATATTTGAATTTTGGAAGATTTTAGATATCTAGTAAGAAATATCTATTGTTATATTGCAACTCCAATATCACAAGGTTTCACTCAGATATAAATTGATACGGATGATATTGAGACAAAAATATGACCTTAAGAGGAAAAAAGGCAAGTAGAGACTAGGCAGGGCCAGAATCGTTTTCTTATGGAAGATAGATTACAAGTTAAACCTACTTCATATAACGAATTGTAAGTTAACCTACATGAAGAACCAACTTGAAGTAATATTTCTTTTCATTTTTGGGCCATGTTCAAAGGAACATGTACTTTTACTATTTAGACATTTTTAATACTGTGACCTAAGTGAGAAAATCCCAATGGACATCTATGGTAAAATATTAGTGCTTAAATCATGAAAAATAGATTAGTATTTCTCATTACTTCATAGTGCCTGAAAAAAATAAAGATGCATGTCTTAGAAAAATTTTGAAATTAAAAATAAGTTCAGTAGATAAACATACATTTTGGCAGAATACTCCTGAACAAGTAGATGCATGCCATGGCAATGTAAATAGAGATCAAAAGGACAATCAAATTCAGAGAAATGAAACCTAAAGTTAAAATAAAACACAGCTTAAAAAGCTTTTAAAAAGATGATATTATAGGTATACATGAGGCATATGTAGTGATGCATGAAACAAATTAAAACAGACTTCAAGGATGGTTTTATTCAAGTTATATAGATATTTAAATAAACAATTAAAATGTAATTTTAATGTAATTTTCATTTGACTTTGTATTGTTATATAATCTTTTCCTTTTTTATTTTTTTTTCTGAGATGGAGTCTCTTCCTGTCTCCTAGGTGGGATTGCAGTGATGCAATCTCAGCTCACTGCAACCTCCACTTCCTGGGTTCAAGTGATACTTCTGCCTCCGGCTCCCAAGTAGCTAGAATTACAGGCATGTACCACCATGCCAAGCTAATTTTTCTATTTTTAGTAGAGATGGGTTTTCACCATGTTGGCCAAGCTGGTCTCCAACTCTTGACCTCAGGGATCCACCTGCTTCAGCCTCCCAAAGTGCTGGGATTATAGGTGTGAGCCACCACGCCCAGCCTGTATTGTTGTATAATTTAAAGTATGTTTTAATAGAGATAGGAACATTCATAGAAAATTGCTGAAATTATATTCAAGAGATATATGATAAACAGAGAAGAAAAACTGATTTAATAGGTGAAAAAAAAATGAACCATGAGAAATTACTATTGGAATTCCACCAGATTATAAATAATTATATAATTTCTATGTATATCTGTATAAATTTCAAATTATGATAGAAATGTTCAATACTTGTATTATTTGTGTTGTGTGTCTGGCATTCCTAGAAAAAGGCAGTGTGGAAAGGACACACCGGCTTTTGTCTGCTTAAGGCCCTAGGAATGCCTCTTCTCACCACCATTCACATTTCATTGGCAAAGATGGCAAAGATCAATCTCTTGTCCTCCCTAGATGTTGGGGCTAAGAGACTGGGATTCGTAGTATATCCACATATTTATCAAGAGTTGGAGAATAATTGTGAATAGTTGCAATCTCTATCATAGAGTCTAACTCTTAGAAGCTGACTCATGACAACCAAAGTCATAAGCGACATATAAAGAAAGACACTAATTAATTGCTGCTAAAATCACATTGCAACAGATACTGAATATATTTTCCCCCAAATCATAATTTGAACATAGAATGAGACTATCTTATCTTAGCCCGGTAGTCTTCATCAGTATTTCTCACACTGGAAATTATAACTACCTCCGATGCCTGAAAGTTTTATATTCTTGGGCAAAGACATAAGTGACTGACAAAGATGTCTTTTGAATGACAGTTTATTTCTCTTGATAGATTTGAACCTTCATTCAAATGGCAGTGAAATCTGGGTGACCTAATAACTATTCTAGATCTTAAGACAAATTTACATTTTTCTGCTTTGATAAATTACATTTTGTTTAAAAAAACCCAAACATTTATGTTTTGATTATTTTCACTTTTTAGGGATAGATGAGCTACTCTAAAGGCTGTCAGAAAGATTTTATTAAAACAGTTAGTGCTTAAAAACTCAGTACTATTTCTTCCTCGGGTAAATACTTTCAGAACAATCATATTTTCAGTTATACTATATAATAACTTTGAATAATCCTAACATAAAAACAATACCTTAAGACTCTAATATCACTTTGGAAAATAAAACATCAGCAACTGTAGTTTTTAATATAAAATTAACAATAGTATCTTCTTCAATTTCCATTTAAATAGAATAATCACACACATCTTTAAAATCAGTATTATTCATTTAAAACCTCAAAAAGTTAAATTTCATTTCAGACATAAATTTTGGTGCCAATAAAACACCCTAAGCATATATCTTTTTTAAAGCAAAGGCAAATATTACCTTTTCTATTTCAATTTAGAATAACTCAAAAAGAAAATGAAATAAATTTTAAAGGATCGATGATAAAAAATAATACATCAAACACTTTCTAGTCATTTGATTTAATAATTTACAGTTTTTTCCTAAGCTATTATTCAACTAATGTAGCACCACTTTCTATATACAATTTTTTTAATGTCTATTTATATTTTCCATTTAATAATACTTTTAAAATTAATATAAGCAGGTATATATGAATAAACATAAAGTGCCCTCTCACTCTCCATGTATATATATGATGGCAGATAGGAGGCAGGACTAGATTGCAGCTCCCACTCAGACAGACAGAGCAGTGTGTAGAGACTTGATTGTAAGCTTTTCCTCCAGAGCTACTGCAGGAGTAAACCAAGAAAGCCAAGAGAACCCACAGACCTTCTAAAGGAAGCAGATTGCTCCTCCAGGACCTAGGAGACACCCCAAATACTGTGAGTGTCCAAGCTGTGAAAGTGGAAAAGAGAGATTGTCTGCCCCGAACATTCACCTACACTAGGGAACCTGAAGGTCTTGATCATAGGAGAAAATTCTGACCTTATCTGGAGTGGAATCAATTTAGAGAGCTGAGTGAAATACAGGGGTAGAGGAAGGAGTGGGAAAACCCTGTGGGCTTGCTGGGTCCCCTAGCAAGCCATTTCTGCCCTGACTCACAAGGGCCCTTCGAGAGGATGGCCAGAGGCACTGGAGAAAGGCCACATGGAGAAGGAAACATCCAGCTGAATATTGTAACAGTTCCAACCATATGCAAAGTATTCTTGACAGAAATTGGGAAAAGGCATGAATCCAATGTGCTGATTCCACAGGTGGGGATGAATGGAGGTCATCCTTACTTTTGCAGCTGGGAGGCTAGTAGCCTGAGACAAGTTTTCAGCCTTGCTTGCACACTTCCTGGAAACAGACTCAGTGCCATTGAAGGGGGCACAATGGGTGTGAGACCAGCCTTTTGCATTGCTTGGGAGCTGGGTGAGGCCTGTGACTGCTGGCTTTCCTCCACTTCCCTGACAACATGTATAACACATCCGAGGCAGCCATAATCCTCCTGGGAACATAACTCCATTGACTTGGGAACCACACCCTACGCCCCACAGCAGCCTCAGCAAGACCCAACCAAGGAGAGTCTGAGCTCAGTTATGACTAGCTCTGCGTCCACCTGATGGTTCTTCCTTACTCACCTTGGTGGCTGAAAACAAAGGGCATATTTTCTTGGGAGTTCTAGGGCACCACCCATCACCTGATCCTACCTATACTACCACGGCTATTGCTCTCTTGAAAGCGCCACCTCGTGACAGGAGGCCAACCAGCACAAATACAGTGCATTAAACAACCAAAACTAAGGACCCTCATAGAGTCCATTTCACACCCCTGCCACCTCCGTTGGAGCAGGTGCTGGTATACACAGCTGAGAGACCTGCAGATGGTTCACAGGACTCTGTGCAGACATCCAATAGTATCAGCAAGGGGCCTGGTAGACCTGCTGGGTGGCTAGATCCAGAAGAGATAACAATCGCTATAGCTCAGCTCTCAGGAAGTCACATCCCAGAAAAAAATGGGTGAGTACTATGAGAGTACCAAAGAATCTGAACAGCAGCCTTTAATCCTAGACCTTTCCTCTGACAGAGCCTACCCAAATGAGAAGGAACCAGAAAAACAGTTCTGGTAATATGACAAACAAGTTCTTTAACATCCCCCCGCCAAAAAAAGTCACACTACTCATCAGCAATGGATCTAAACCAAGAAGAAATCCCTGATTTATCTGCAAAAGAATACAGAAGGTCAGTTGTTGAGCTAATCAAGGAGGCACCAGAGAAAGAAAGTTAAAGTCCAAATTAAGGAAATAAACAAAAAATAATACAAGAAATAGGAAAGAAGTCTTCAGTGAAAGAGATAGCATACATAAAAAGAAATCAAAACTTCAGGAAATAATGAACACACTTAGAGAAATGCAAAACGCTCTGTAAAGTTTGAGCAACAGAATCAAGCAGAAGAAACAGCTTCAGAGTGCAAAGACAAGGTTTTCAAATTAACTCAATCCAACAAAGACAAAAAACAAAGAATTAGAAAAAATGAACAAAGCCTACAATAAGTTTGGGATTATGTTAAGCAACCAAACCTAAAAATAATTGGTGTTCTTGAGGAATAAGAGTAATCTAAATGTTTGAATAACATATTTGGGGAAATAATTGAGGAAAACTCCCTGGTCTTGCTAAAGACATAGACAATCACATACAAGAAGCTCAAAGAACACCTGGGAAATTCATCACAAAAAGATCATTGCCTAGACACACTGTCATCAGGTTATCTAAATAAGACGAAGGAAAGAATTTTAAGAGCTGTAAGGCAAAAGCACCAGATAAGTTATAAAGGTAAACCTATCATATTAACAGTAGATTTCTCAGCAGAAACCCTGCAAGCTGAAGGGATTAGGGCCCTATATTCAGCCTCCTTAACCAAAACAGTTATCGGCCAAGAATTTTGTATCCAGTGAAACTAAGCTTCATAAATGAATAAAAGATACAGTCTTTTACAGACAAAGAAATGCTGAGAGAGTTTACCTCCACCAATCCAGCATTATAAGAAATGCTAAAAGGAGTTCTAAATCTTAAAGCAAATCCTGGAAATACATCAAAACAGAACCTCTTTAAACATATATTTCACAGAACCTATAAAACAAATAATACAATTTTAAAAAGTACGCAGGCAACAAATAACATGATGAATGGAATAGTACTTCACATTTCAATGCTAACATTGAATGTAAATAGCCTAAATGCTGCACTTACAATATATAGAATTGCAGAATGGATAATTCATCAACCAACTACCTGCTGCCTTCAATAGACACACTTAACATAAGGGTCCACATAAACTTAAGGTAAAGGGGTGGAAAAAATCATTCCATGCAAATCAACACCAAAAGTGAGCAGGGGTAGCTATTCTTATATCAGTCAAAACAAACTTTAAGGCAACAACAATTAAAAATGATAAAGAGGGACATTATATAGTGATAAAAGGCCTTGTTCCATAGGAAAATATTACAATTCTAAATATAAATGCATCTAACACTGGAGCTTTTAAATTTATAAAACAGTTATTACTATATCTAAGAAATGAGATAGACAGCTACACAATAATAGTGGGGGACTTCATTACTCCACTAACAATCTAGACAAGTCATCAAGACAGAAAGTCAACAAAGAAACAATGGATTTTAAGTATATTCTGGAACAAATGGACTTAATAGAACATTCTACTCAACCACCACAGAATATAAATTCTATTCCTCAGTGCAGAGAACTTTCTCCAAGTTAAACCATATGATAGATAATAAAACAAGTCTCAGTAAATTTAAGAAAACTGAAATTATAACAAGTACTCTCTCAGACCACAGTGGAATGAGACTGGAAATCAACTCCAAAAAGAACCTTCAAAACTATGCAAATACTATAGAAATTAAAAACCTGCTCCTAAATGATTATTGAGTCAACAATGAAATCAAGATGGAAATTTAAAAATTCTTCTAACTGAATGACAATAGTAACAACCTATCAACGTCTGTGAGATATGGCAAAGGTGGTGCTAAGAGGAAACTTCATAGCCCTAAATGCCTAAATCAAAAAGTCTGAAAGAGCACAAATAGGCAATCTGTGGTCACACCTCAAGGAACTAGAGAACGAGCAAACACCAAACCCAAACACAGCAGAAGAAAAGAAATAACCAATATCAGTGCAGAACTAAATGAAATTGAAACAGCAACAACAAAAAAATAGTAAAAGACAAATGAAACAAAAAGCTGGTTTTTTGAAAATCTAATAAAACTGATACACCATTAGCAAGATTAATCAAGAAAAGAAGAGAAAAAATTCAAATAAGCTCAATTAGAAATGAAGTGGGAGATATTACAACTGACACCACAGAAATACACAAGATAATTCAAGGCTACTATGAACACTTTCACATGCATAAACTAGAAAACCTAGAGGAGATGAATACATTTCCAGAAAGATAAATCCCACTTAGCTTAAATCAGGAAGAATTAGATACCCTGAAGAGACCAATAACAAGCACTGAAATTGAAATGATAATTCAAACAAAAAAGTTCAGGACCAGATGAATTCACAGCTGAATTCCCTGAGACAGTCAATGCAGAATTGGTACCAATCCTATTGACACTATTCCACAAGATAGAGGAAGAGGGGATCCTTCCTAAATAATTCTAGGAAGTCAGTATTACCCTAATACCAAAATCAGGAAAGGAAATAACAAGAAAAGAAAACTACAGACCAATATCCCTGGTGAATATAGATGCAAAAATCCTTAACAAAATACTAGCTAACTGAATCCAACAACATATCAGAAGGATAACCCACCATGATCAAGTGCATTTTATACCAGGGATGCAGAAGTGGCTTAACATATGAGAGTCAATAAATGTGATACACCAAATAAACAAAATTAAAAACAAAAAATCATATGATAATCTCAATAGATGCAGAAGAAGCATTAGACAAAATCCAGCATCCATTTATGATGAAAACTCTCAACAAAATCAGCATACACCTCAGTGTGATCAGGAACACACCTCAATGTGATAAAAAGCTGTGTATGACAAACCCACAACCAACATAATACTGTAAAGGGGAAAAGCTGAAATAATTTCTTCTAGGAATCAGAACAAGAGAATACCTACTCTTACCACTTCTATTCGACATAATACTGGAAGTCCTATCCAGAGCAATCAGAAAAGAGAAAGAAATAAATTTCATCCAAGTCAGTAAAGAGGAAGTCAAACTGTCACTGTTTGCTTATGATATGACTGTATACCTAGAAAGCCCTAAAGACTCCTCCAAAAAGCTCTTAGAACTAATAAAATAATTCAGCAAAGTTTGTGAATACTAAATTAATGCACACAAAGCAGTAGCTCTCGTGTACACCAGCAGTGACCACTCTGAAAATTAAATCAAGAACTCAACTCCTTTTATACCTTACTAAGGAAGTTAAAGAGCTGCTTTACAAGAAAAACTACAAAGCACTGCTGAAATAAATCATAGATGACACAAACAAATGGAAATACTTCCCATGCTCATGGATGGGTAGAATCAATATTGTGAAAATGACCATAATGCCAAAAGTAATCCACAAATTCAATGCAATTCTCATCAAAATACCATCATCATTCTTCACAGAACTAGAAAAAGTATCCTAAAATTCATATGGAACCACAAAAAGAGCCTGCACAGCCAAAGCAAGACTAAGAAAAAGTACAACTCTGGAGGCATCACATGAACTGATTTCAAACTAGACTATAAGGTCATAGTCACCAAAACAGTAAGGTTCTTGTATTAAAAATAGACACATAGACCAATGGAACAGAATAGAGAACCCAGAAATAAATATTTACAGTTAACTGATCTTTGACAAAGCAAACAAAAACGTGAAGTAGGGAAAGGACAACCTATTTAACAAATTGTGCTGGCATAATTAGCAAGCCACATGTAGGAGAATGAATCTGGACCTTCCTCTCTTACCTTATACAAAAATCAACTCAAGCTGGATGAAGGAATTAAATCTTCAGTGGGAAACTAAAACAATTTTGGAAGATAACAAGGGCAAACTCTTCTAGACATTGGCTTAAGCAACGATTTCAAGACAAAGAAAACAAATGCAATAAAAAAAAGATAAATAGCTGGTACTTAATTACACTAAAAACTTTTGCATGGCAAAAGGAACAGTCAAGAGAGTAAACAGATAACTCATAGAGTGGGAGAAAATCTTCACCATCTATACATTTGACAAAGGACTAATATCCAGAATCTACAATGAACTCAAACAAATTAGCAAGGAAAAAGCAAACAATCTCATCAAAAGTGGGCTAAGAACATGAATAGACAATTCTCAGAGAAGATATACAAATGGTCAACAATCATATGAAAAATTGCTCAACATCACTAATGATCAGGGAAGGCAAATCAAAACCATAATGCAATACAACCATACTCCTGCAGAATGACCGTAATTAAAAAATAGCTGTTGGCCTGGATGTAGTGAACAACGAATACTTCTACAATGCTGGTGGGAATGTAAATTAGTAAACCACAAAGCAGTGTGGAGATTCATTAAATAACTAAAAGTAGAACTACCATTTGATGCAGCAATCCCACTATTAGGTGTCTACCCAGAGGAAAAGAAGTCATTATATGAAAAAGATACTTGCTGATGCATGTTTATGGCAGCACAATTCACAACTGCAAAAATGTGGAACCAGCCCTAATGCCATCAGTCAACAAGTGGTTAAAGAAACTGTGGTATATATATATATATATATTATATACACATACACACACACACACACACACAGAAAATGGAACACTACTCAGCCATATAAAGAATGAATGAATGGCTTTCACAGCAAATTGGATGAGACTAGAGACTAATATTGTAAGTGAAATAACTCAGGAATGAAAAATCAAACACCGTATGCTCTCACCTGTAAGTGGGAATTAAGCTATGAGGATGCAAAGGCATAAGAATGAAACAATGGACTCTGGGCACTCAGAAGGAAAGAGTGAGAAGGGAATGAGGGCTAAAAGACTCCAAATTGGTTTCTGTGTGTATTGCTTGGGAGATATATACACCAAAATCTCACAAATCACCACTAACTAAAGAACTCACACATGTAACAAAATACCACTGGTTCCCCCAAAACCTATGGATATAACAATTTTTTTTAAAAGTTGCTTTCAAAGAAAAAACAATTTCCTATTGAAATAATCATGTTTCAATAAGAAATTCCTTTAATGTGGGATTTAGTATCTATCAGTACTAACAGGCTGATAATCTTAAAGGGTACCCTACATAGCCTGAAAGTTTATTACCCAATCAAAAATGATAACCATTAAACAAGAAAATTATTTAAGATTAATGAACCAAACACTGTTTCTCAGGAGATATGTACGATTTTGCTGTATGTTAACCTATCTCAAGTTCACAATTCTAATCAAGAAATAAGGATATTTCTCACCTCTGTGAGAAGCATCTATCTACAATATGTCCAAAAATTTAGTTTGTTCTGTGTTAATGGATTGAGAGAGTTCAGCTCAAAGTTCTAAATTTTGGTGGTTTGTGCGTGTGGATGTGCATGAGTTATATGTCATCATCATTTTTTCCTAGAAGAAAATGATTTAATAAGCAATATTATGTCTATGACATTTGTTAAAAATAGGCCTTATATGGAAAATCGAAATTGGTAACACTTTGCAAAGTTTAAAGTTAAAAAAAGACAGTTTAGCGGGAAAGGTTGTAAAAATATTCCTACTTACTAAAGTAATACACATAACTTTTCAATCATCTATCAATATATTTATATCAATCCCAAAAAATTAATAGAAGCTAAAGAGCTTTCTCCCCAAGTTAATATATGGCAATTATATTTAAAGTATTCAAATATTATTTGAAATCCATATGAATGTAACCAATATTTCAATTTCCCCCTAAATTCTTGTCATGTAAGTCAAAATAATTTGGCATTGGAAAAAGAGCAAAAATATTCATTGTAATTAATACAATTACTTTATGAATTTTTCTTTCTCACATGATATAAAATAAATTCAAAAGGTACTAAAAGGACTTCAGTAATTTTGCTACACTTTTAATTTCATAATACTTTTAGAAATTGCCAATCTAACAGTTAATTGCAAGATACTTTCTAATCATTAATTTAATCTGTCCTACTTCAAAATACATATCTACCAAAGCTGGCACATGGTTTTATGGCCTTATTTTTAAGTATTTTCAATTACAATATTAAAGAAAAAAGGTGATATGTATCCTTTCTCACAATTATCTGTAAGCTTGAATGGAGAGTTAATATATGATTCTTCCTAAAACTGGTTTGATTAATATGCTGTTTCTAGTATATTGGAAATTAAGCATAGTTCAAAATTAAAATGGCACATCTTGTTTCAAAAGGTTGAAGAGGGATATCTTGCTTATATTTTTTTCAAATTAAATTACAAGTTTCTTACTTATAGAATGTTTAATAATTTCATAATCTTCACTTTCTCTGATGTAATTATGCTTATGTCTTTTACCTCCATATCCTTCATACTAAAACTTTCTTATTCTTTAACACTTACTGTGCTATTATTTGCATAAGTTTTTCTTCTATCCCCAGAATAAATGAAATGTTCATTTTTCATACGGTCAAAATGCTTTCACCATATTCCTACAAATTATCTTTTCAAATTTTGTCTTCAGCAATGAAGTTTCAGTTTGAAACCAGGATGCAATGGCTCACGCCTGAAATTTCAGCACTTTGGGAGGCTAAGGTGGGTGGATCACCTGAGGTCTGGAGTTCAAGACCAGCATGGTGAACCCTGTCTCTATTCAAAATACAAAAAATAGCCAAATGTGGTGGCACATGCCTGGAATCACAACTACTCTGGAGGTTGAGGCAGGAGAATTGCTTGACCCTGGGAAGCAGAGACTGCGGTGAGCTTAGACGGCCCCACTGTACTCCAGCCTGAACAACAAGAGCAAAACTCTTTCTCAACAACAACAACAACAACAAAATAATAATAATTAAAAAAAAGAAACTAGGGAATGCCACATTGTCCAGTGTCTTAAATGAAATAATGACCAAGAAAGAAAATAATATTAATACATGGAAATTCATTATACTTTTGTTAGCTCTTGGAAGATAGGACTAAGACAATAATTACAAGGATGAGGAAACTATGACTGTGTTACAAAGCTGTGCATATTCACAAGCAAGAAAGGGAATGTCCGATTTTCATCTCAGCTTCTCATTTTAAGGAAGTAAGCTAAAAATCTTGATAAAAGTGTTTTGGAAAACTAATGATCTACATTAACTTGATTTTTTTTTTTTTTTTTTTGAGACAGAGTTTTTTTGCTCTTGTTGCCCAGGCTGGAGTGCAATGATGCAATCTTGGCTCACTACAACCTCCACCTCCTGGATTCAAGGGATTCTTCTGCCTCAACCTTCCAAGTAGCTGGGATTACAGGCATGTACCACCATGCCTGGCTAATTTTGTACTTTATTAGTAGAGACAGGGTTTCTCCATGTTGGTCAGGCTGGTCTCAACTCCCAACCTCAGGTAATTTACCCACCTCGGCCTCTCAAAGTGCTGGGATTGCAGGCATGAGCCTCTGTGCGTGGTCTACCCTAACTTTATTTGAATTGTTTTCCTTTTTATTTAAGCATTTCACTACCTACCCAAACAGAAAATAGAAATGTGAAAGGCAACATATTATCTGTGATCATAAGAGGAAATCATGAGATGGGACTTCAGGAATAATGGAGTGATGATATCTGTAATTTTGCTACTCCATAAGAGCAACAGAAACACTAGCAAAATTTTTCAAACTCAGTGTTTTCAGAACCTTGAAAATTCACCTAAGACTTGAAAAAATAAAGCAGTGTTTATTCAATAGAAACTGGTGAGCCTCTGAAATAATTGTAGACTTTGTCACGCTGTAATTTGTATTTTTCTCTTCCATCCCCACATCCAGCTCCATAATTCCCTTGAAAACCAGTAGACTTGCAACCAAGGTAGTTGTAAAAAAACACCCATCTTCCAACTTGAAGAGGGAGAAGACAGGGTTGGGATGTCCTCTACAGAACATTGCAACATTTTGACATATATTGCAGCATCTAGAAAATCTTCATCAACAGAGCATTGCTTTTATTTGATCTGACTCTGAGCTCAATTCCCTTAGGACATTTGTTGAAAACAATCAATGGTAACTGCTTAACTTCACAGTTGCTTGAGGTTGCAATATCAGTAGTGAAAAAAAGAGCCTTGTCAAAAATTTAAAAGAAAGATCTGGAGTACAGGATGCCTATAGTTGGCTTTAATAAGCTGTAATATGATTCTTGAGATCTAGAAAGATTTGTACATGGCAGACATGTGTGAATGTCCAGGAAATTCCTGAGTCAGTCACACTCTCCCAACTCTGGATGATTTTAAGGACCTGAGCAAGTAGAAAGTAAATGATAAGATAGACATATAGACTGCTGGAGTGTTGAAGGTGTGTCCAAACACACCATCCCAAGTCCCCCTACAAAGCCTGGAAGACATGCTGTTTAAAGGCATTTAAGGAACTCTCTGGTAAGCATTAGCTGACCATTATACTGCCTGAGCAGAAAACTTTAGGATATATAGATTTTAGAAAACTAGAACAGGAAAGTTATTAAACAAATAGTGACAACCACAAAATAATCTGTAAAACAGCAACACCAGCAAATTTTGAGGTGAAGTGTATATTTGTTTTGCTTTCAATGTTGTTACAATATATCATCGAAAACATCAAATTTTTAACAGAAAATTATGAGACATAAAAATGAACAGAAAAATATGGCTTATATACAGGAAAAAGGTAGTCAATTGAAACTTTCCTTTAGGAGCTCAGATGTTGGATTTATTACAGAAAGACTTTAAAATGGCTATTAAAAATATGTTCCAAGACTAAGAGAAAACATGTCTAAAGAATTTAAGAATTATATGACAGCAATGTCTCACTGAAAAATAACATTAAAAATATTAATAAAGGAATAGAAATTATAAAAAAGAGCTAAATAGAAATTCCAAAATTTAAAGATATAAAAACTGAAATTAAAATTTCACTAGAGCATCTCATAAGCAGATTTCAGCTGGCAGAGAAAATATCAGTTAGATATTTTTCAATAGGTCAATTAATGTTATATATTCTTAAGAACAGAATTTTTTAAAAAAGAATGAAATAATAAACCGATTTTGATGTTAATTCTCTTCAGAGAATGTCAGGGCACTTTTAAACATACCAACATCCTCATAATGTAATCCCAGAAGGAGAGGGAAGAAAGAGAAAATCACAAGGAACACTTGAAGAAATAATGACAAATAATTTCTAATTTTTGAGTAGTTAAAAAATTGTGGTGCACACATGCATACACATACACACACAAACAAACACTGTAATACTATTCAGCCATAAAAGTAATTAAATCTTGTCTTTTGCAGCAACATGGATGGAACTGTATTTTAAGTAAAACAACTCAGTATCAGAAAGTCAAATACCAAATGTTCTCACTTTTAAGTAGGAGCTAAATAAAGTGAACACATGGATATAGAGTGTGGAATCACAGTATTAGAGACCGGGAAATGCAGGAGAGTAGGAGGGGTGAGGGATGAGATATAACTTAATGGGTACAATATACAGTATTCCAATAATGGTTATACTGAAAGCCCAGACTTCACCACCACACAATGTATCCATGTAACAAAACTGCACTTGTACCTTCTAAATTTATACAAAAATAAAAAATTTAAGAATAGGCAAATGATTTGGACAAACATTTCACTAGAGATTATAAACAAATGGCGAATAATCACATGTAAATATGTTCAACATCTGTAGTCATTAGAGAAAAAAAAACACCACAGAGCAATGTCACTTGACACTCACTAAAATGGCTGAAATAAAAAGATGGTAACTTTAGCACATTTCCAGTGGAAATGTAATATAGTGCAATGTATTTCAAAAACTGTGTGGCAATCCTCAAAATGTTAAACATAGAGTTATCTTACAACACAGCAATTCCAGGTAGAAATATGTGCTCCCCCAAAATAAAGAAGATATATATCCACATAAATATTTGCTCATAAATGCTATTAGCAGCATTGTGGTAATAGCCAAAAAGTAAAAACAATAAAAATGTGTATCAGTTGAATAAGCAAAATGAATTGTATCATACATGAAATATTTACTTATCAAAATTAATAAATTATGTTTCATAATTGAAAAAAATGAAAACTGCATGCTAAGTGAAATAGTGCAGTCACAAAAGACTATATATTATTTGATTATCTTTATTTGAAATGTCAAAAATTGGAAATCCCATAGAGACATAAAGTAGATTAACATTTGCCTAGAATTGTGGTTGGAAATGATGAGTGTACTACTCATGGTTCCAAGGATTTCACTTAGGGGTGATAAAAATGTTCTAAAATTAAATTGTATTGATGGTTATGTAACTTTGTAAATACAATAAAGTCAGCATATTGTAAACATTGGAAGGTTAATTTTCTGTTATGTGAATTATACCTTAATAAAGCTACTTTTAAAAAGTATTGGGCTGGGGCGGTGGTTCATTTTAAAATACCAACACTTTGGAAAGTCATGGCAGGAGGATTGCTTGAGGGCTGGACAATATACCAAGACCCCATCTCTACCAAAATTTGAAAAATAATTATTCAGATGTGGTGGTGCATCCCTGTATCCCACCTACTTGGGAGGCTGAGGCAGGAGAATCTCTTGAGTCCAGGAGCTGAAGGCTGTGGTGAGCTGTGATCACACCACTGCACTCCAGCCTGCGTGACACAGGAAGACCCTGTCTTCCAAAAATAATGAGTCAAATGGACTTGGTAATTAAAATAGTTACATAATAATGGTTACACAAATAATAATTATTATAGTTTATGAAGAAAAATAATTCTAGTTTACAAACCTTATTTATTTTATTATTATTATTTTTTGAGACAGGGTCGCTCTGTATTACCCAGCCTGGAGTGCAGTGGCCTGATCATAGCTCACTGCAGCCTCCATCTCCTGGGCTCAAGTGATCCTTCCACCTCAGCCTCCTGAGTATCTGGGACCACAGGTACGTGCCATCACATATGACTATTTATATTTTATATTTTAGAGATGGGGTTTCACCACGTTGCAAGGTTGGTATTGAACTTCTGAGCTAAAGCAACCTGGCCGCCTCAGCCTTTCAAAATGCTGAGATCACAGGCGTGAGCCACTGTGGCTGGCCTGAATTCTTTTTTTTTTTTTTTTTTTTACAAAAAGTATTTTGGCATATACTCAAAATCTGGAATAAATATATACTTTATCAGACATATTTCAGAATTAGTTTATCCTCTAGTATTTATTGCTTTTTATCAATATATTGATGACTACTCCCATTATGGAATAAGAACTTTAGATTATATTAATGATTTATTTTCTTAAAAAATTAGTGAGAATTTTTTTTAAATATATGTGCAATTTAAAAAACTTATCAAATCTGTTTATATACCATCATTTTTTTTCTTAAGGGACACCAATATTGATTACAGAGAAATGAAAACCTGACTGGTATTAAAATAGATTGATCATTATGGTAAATTATACTTTTATAACCCTTATTGCTGATATATAATAATGTATGAATCTCACATCAATGTAGCACATGTTGATTATAATAAATTTATATTTTTGAAGCTGCTTTTCATAAAAGTTTCTAATAATATTTTACAAATGACAAATATTTAAAACGTGTGAGAAAGCATTTTTGTGCCATTGATTTAATGTAATTCTTCATTAAATATAAGATTCTAAACAAAATGCATGCCATTTTTTAACATCTAAGAAAACTTACTTTGGATTTTTATTTATAGAGCTTTTTTTTTTCAAAATAAAGATGCAAGATAAGAAATCATTTTTTTAATATCATAAAGAATTTTTTATTCCAAATATCTTTCTCACTAAAAAATCTATCTTTAGCAGAGATTTCTAACTCATATGAAGGTTCGTGTGTCCCTAAGATGGCATACTCTCAGCCCTTTAGGTAAATAGTGGGACTAAGTGGGTGTTATTGAGTTTTTCATGGGGTTCCATCAAAAATCAACCCTCTGTTTTTATCCATTGAACTATTTAAATATGATCATTTTCTGTGAATAACATACAAAGTATTAGGATGATGTTGTATTATGTAGGAGAATAATATATAAATCATATCCAAAATATCAGGATACGATGATAACATAAACACATATACACACACAATTTGTGTTTTAAGACGAATCCCTTGGTAGTCTGTTGTATACAATCTTTCTCTTGGAACTGGCATTCACATTTTTACTAAATATTTATTATTTTCTTGTGTGATGCAAGAAACCTATATTTTATACATCTATTAGAAGTAAAAGCATAAGAGTATATTTACAGGAAAGTAAAGATTATATTTGTTAACAAGATTATACAAAACATGCATTTGTACTATTATCATATATTTCAGAAATATATATTCATATCCAATTTATACACTGCGGTCACATTTCACAAATTATAATCATAAATTTTAAGCATTAACAAAATATTTTAAGATATCAAATTATGCTCAGTATTTTAAATAATCAAAAAAACATTTTCTGAAGAATAGTTCATTTCAAAACTGTTAATCCAAATAAAATATAATTCATACTCATGTTCTTCCCACATAGTAACATTATTTAAACTATAAAAAGAAATACCAGTTAGCCTTTGTTAGAGTTAATCCTGAATTGAACACATGTTGAACAATATGGTAGTGATAGGAAATGATCCTTTACAAAAACAACAAGATTTTGTTGAACAAGCTATATAATTTTTTTAAACCATTTTCCCTTTAAATTCCCTTTTGACTTACTCTTTCCCAGGTCCAATCTCCTAAAAATAAATTATGTAAGTACTATACTATGAAGCAAAGACTACATGAAAACCCAAAATTGTTTATGTTAATATAATTCTGAAACCAGGTAAATTAACTAACCACAAATAAAGTAAAACTACCAGAAATAAAAAATAGTGCAAAAAATCTCTTAAGAAACTTGGTTAAATGATATTCTTTTAAAGAAAACAGGCATAGTTGCAAAGCTTCAGCAATGTTTAAAAGAGTGTTGACATTTCTTTATAGTCTGCTTGTTCTTTCTCCCACTGTTTGGCTCTCAACCTCCATAAAAGTAGCAATTCTATCTCAGCTTTAATTTGATGTATATAGATAAATATATATGATTAACAACAACATGATTGGACTAGAATAATCCCTGTTTTCTTTTTAAATCTAAAAATCCACTGACTGACACGAACAATAGCAACAGAGAAAAATCAATTGGCCTATGAACCTTTGCAACTAAGATGTGCATTGGGAATGCTGTGTAGTGTGTGTCATTTCAAATAAAGCCTGTCTGATTAGATGATTCATGACCCCCATTTGCAAATAAGACTGCAGTGGCTGGAATATGTGAAAGGTTATTCTTGATCTCTAATTTGTAGTTGTGGAAAGTGAAAGACATTGTTTTGTTTTTCTTCCAAGCAAAAGAGTTTATTAGAGAAAGTATAATGATTACAGGGCCTATAATTAGGGGTCTAAGTAATACACATATTAGAATGATTCTAAATGCATTAGCTTTGTTTAATTCTAATTTTGTGAGAAGAAATTTTAAGCAGAACCCAACAAGTTGGAAAGCTGACAGGTGTGCGGGAGTTAGGAGATGATTAGCTTTCAGATCATTGTGTCAGGAATATGATTCATACAGGAAAAAGGACAATTTGCTCTAGTTACACAGAGGAAGGCCAATGCAAAAATTTATGTGAAATGCATAATTTTATAAGATTTTGATCATTGACATACCACTCCAGTCAAATTCTCATAAGTTTTGGCATTGTTGGTTAAAAATACATATTAAAAATATATATTTATTATATTTTATGTAACTGATATAATTTATATGCTCATGATAATATGCCAAATTTTATCTACATGTATCAAAAGATTTATTAAATATAAATAAAATAAATTAAAATGATTTATATTATGAGATATATATTTTATATATAATATAATTTATATATTATATAATTATATAAACTTTGTAATTTATGATAATTTATATAATAACATAAAAATAAAAAATGTATTAAATATAAATAATACAATTTAATCTTGATAAAATTAAATGTTTTTATGTGTATATATACACATATAATCATATATACACATATACTAATACATACTGCTATACCCATTTTGGTCTATGCATTATATATATGTTTATATATATGCATTATATATACACTTATGTATGTGTGTGTGTGTATATATACAAACAGCTCTCTCTCTCTCTCTCTCTCTCTCTATATATATATATATATATATATAGCTATTTATTTTTTCCAAGTTTCAAACAGAAAGTTAAGAAAGATATGTTGGAAGACCAGATTGCATCTGAGTAAGAAAGATAGAACTTAATACTAAAACCTAAAGAACTTTGAATAAAAACTATTAAAATATTTTTTCTTGGATTAGTTTGGAGGACCAATAAGACATAGTGAATTAAGGAAAGATTAGTTTTGGAGTAAAATCTTCTCGAATATGAATCCAAATCCTACATGTTGTATAACAATAATAAAATTAATGTTTCTCAGTCTATATTTATTCATCAATTAAATGAATACTAAAATTCCACTGTCATAAAGTTATTCTGAGGAATAAATGATAGAAAATTTGTAACAGGCATACCAAAGTTCAAGGTACTAAATAAATACTAAGTGCTAATAAATATTTAACCACTGCATAAACCTTTACTGCCATTATTATAAAGTTTTATTTTTTAAAATTTCTAATTAGAGTTAAATCAGCAAGTATGCAGTGATAAAGTGACTACTTATTCGGATAAAGTTATTAACTGTACTAAGCATGTGTTGAATGGTTTAGATTTTTTTTAATACCAAATAAAGCATATTTCTAATAACATTTTAAATGCAAGAATCATTGATTAATTTATTTAACAAGATTTTTAGCATCTTTTATATACTAGGTATAGTGTGAAATATTAAGGATAAAACGGTCATAAAAATAGTACTTACCTTAATGGAGCTTATAATCTGGAATATCAGACATTAATCAAATAATACAGAGCAAATGCAAATTTTTATGTGATGAAATGTATATAATATTTTGTAAATGATTAAGAATTTGACCAAGTAAGAGAGGTCAGCTAGGTTTCCAGGAAGATAATAATTGCATTGCATTTTTGTTACTTCTGGCTACAATAATTAATACTCAACATATGGCAAAACTTTAAAATAAAGAATATACAGAAAATTTTTCCTAATGATAGGTGAGGGCATTTCAGTTTACTTTGGAAAGCAAAATAAACTGGAATTTAAATAAAAATTAATATACACACATAACAGTGTTTTAGGAAATATACTTGGATATGACTTAGATGACAAAAATTCAATTTTTCCTTCTGTATGTAACAGGTTTTTTTTTGTAAAGAATCTTCAATAAGTTCATTTCTCATACAATTTAGTCATTTTTAAATTGAAGTATTGTTTGAGTGTTCCATGAAATAAACTTGAATATTTATATTTTATCCATATTTCTTTAAAAAAATGATTGTTATGAACTTAATTTCATTTAAGAGAAGTGAGGTAATTTTAACAGTAACTTACATGAGAAATATTACCTGTGTAATAATTTTCTTTCCTAATATATAAATTTGTAGCTATATACAGGACTATAATGAAATAAATCATAAAATCAAATAGTATGCTGAGTCGCACACTATAGTGTATTGGTAGGCAGGGATATGTTGTGTTTAAGTATTTCTGTCTAGCAAAGATAAGCAAGCACTTTCTCTATCTCTGCAAACCACCTATTTCTTTCTCTGCAGATAGAGGGCATGGATTTTGAATTCAAGACTTAAAGGAATATGATGCATTATTTACTTTATAAGTTTCCTTCATAAGTAAACTTTAAAATTCATAATGCTTCCTAATCTTTTTTAATAACATAACTGGATTTATATTAGGGAAATTAGCCCTGATAAATGCATACATTCCTCATGCTAATGTTCACCAGATATATATTTAAAAAGGACACATGTAAAGATGAGATAAAAATAATTATTATTATTCTCACTTCTTAAAGTCAAGGCCATCTAAACTGGATAGTTTATGTGATTCGCCAGCATACAGCCTGAAAGAAAAGTGTTGTCACTTGAGATTGAGAGTCATTGACCAAAATGATAAACATGAAATATGATAATAAATGTTCTTTCCCTCCTGCCCAATCCTTATGATCAACTGTGGCAATATCTCTATTCTCTCTCAGTCAGTATGTAGCCATCAAAAACACATGAATAAAATTGAACAAAATGAAAAAAAAATGGGCTCCCCTTTTTTCTCCTTTATTAAAACTTCTGAGGTGTTGGTGGAAGTAAAGGATAACATTTTTCTTTGTATTTGGAAACATGTAAGAGTATTGTTCCAGCAGGATTTACAATTTAAAAGCTCCTCAAACTTTATTAAAATGATGGAGTCTATTTCTGAAAGTTGAGGTATAGACAGATATGAAATAACAGATATTGCATTCTTTAAAAACTATGCCTTCCCTATTTGTTTTCTCTTTGGTTTTGATTTAAGGAGCTAGTACCTGATGCCTCTATTTCACAGCAGAGTTTGGGATTAGGCAGATGGAAATGTGTCACCACTTTATTGATAAACACCAGATTGGAGAATATGGTTTCAGGCTGTTAGCAAAGTAGACGTGGGACAAGGCTACCAGGGAAGAAGTTTTAGCTTCCAAGTCAAATACAGTGAAAGATGTGCCTCAAACTTGTCCAAAGTGAGAAAAACAGAAAGAGACTAAATCTCTATTCTTTAATTAGATTCCATGAAGCTATAAATATGAATTGATGATTATAATCCACCAATTGTGTAATTTAGTGCATTTATTCTGTGGAGTTGTGTGAGAAATGGGGAATGGGAAAAGAATGGTGACATCAAATTCATCCTTAAGGACCTCAACCTAATGACACCTCTCTCCTTTTGTTACAGGCCCTAACTGGTACTTCCACATCCACTCTTGCTTTATGTGTAAAGTTTTTTTTAATAAAAATTTTATCTAGGAATAATTTTAGATTTACAGAAAAGTTGCAAAGGAAGTGCAGAGAGTTCCTAAAAACACATTAGCCACATTTTCCTAATATTAACAGTTTATGGAATGGTGTATTTGTCAAAACATAGAGATTAACATTGGTATCATACAATTAGCTAAACAAATGTTACTCAGTTTTGACTATTTTTCTTTAACGTCCTTGTGTTTTTGTTCCAGAATCAAATACTTTTATATATTTGCTTAAAAAACAATTTTAAAATGTAGATTTTGTTATTATGTAGGTATGATAAAGTCAACATATCAGGGGACAATTGCCACTGAGAAGATAGTTCCTCACACTTCCCAAGAGAGGTGGCCATTCCACACTACACAAGGTCACAAGAAGAGTCACCAGGGCCAGTCAGGAAGCAGATGGAGCCAGGGAAAGCATTGTAAGAGCTCTCATTGTTTAGAGGAAGAAATAAGCAAGGCAGGTAAGCAGACTAAGAAGGTTTAGGTTAATTTGAATAATATCAGTAGGCACTGGGATGTGAGGTATCCCTCTAATTATCTCCTACTTGGCCCTGAGAAATTAGGAAAATAAAATAGTGACCCAAATGTGAAAGCCCTGCAAGGGCCTGAAAATAGGTGATTGGGATATGAGCTTCAGATTGGTTGGTTTGCATGTGGAAGGAGAACTCCTGAGTGAGTAAGCTAACCACGGAAGGGCAGTCCCTTTGATGTCAACAAGGCCCCAAAATGTCAGAATAAAAAGCATCAGGATAAAAAGGCATTCTTAATACAAATACAGACACCAAATTGCATTTAGCCCTCTTGCTTTTTTCACATTACAGCTAGAGTGCTATGAAACATAGGTTAAAAGGCACTCTTTGATCTACATATAATCTGTGTCCTTCCTTCCTCACGAAACTTATCTTGCACATTTCCCCATATGGTTTTCTTTGGACTTCAGCCACAATGGCTGTCTTTTATTCCCTGGAAAATACTTGTTTTCCTTCTAATTTTGTACATTTATAAATAAGGCAATTTCTGTGCACATGTATACAACAGAATCTCTCTCTTTCTCTCTCTCTCTTTCACACACACACACCCCCACAGAACACACACATTGGGCTAACTTCTATACTCCCTCAGATACCATATTAAATGTTGATTCTACAGAGAAATCCCCCCTGGTCCCCTGAGAAAGTGAAAGCCTTAGCCTCCGTTCATGTTGCCTTCATACTCTGCACATCTCCTTTTGTCCTTACTGCAACTCTACCTGAAAGAAGTAAATGTGTAATTAGTAGTCTACAGCATAGTTCTTCTAAGATACTGTAAACTCGGTGATGTCAAGGGCTACCTGTCTGGTTCTGCACTTTGCTCTCAGTATGGCTCTGTATATAGAACAGACGCATAACAATTTTTTCTTAAGGTGAATAAAGTTATATTAACATTAAAATTATTATCACTATGTTTTTACTTAAATACAAATTTTCCTACACAATTTGTTGATATTTGTGTTAAATATTGTTAACAATTTTCCCTCTGTCCTCAATTTATCTATATCTCTCGGGGTGTGTGTGTGTATGTGTATCTCAATATTTATTTAATTATTGTGGAAGCAGAGGAAATTGAGTTGTAGATGTCATGAAATGCCTCTCTTATGCACTTTGGCAGTCATCACCGTATAAATATTCCTTGTCACAACCACAGTACTATTGTCAGATATAACGAATTTAATTTGAATTCTCTAAAATCCCCCAATATGCCGCTTACCATATTTTTAAGCATATTCTGAATAACATTCATGCATTTGTTTATTATATTTCTGGATTCTATTTTGATCAAGAAGCCCCTGTCTTAGCTTGGGTTCTCCCAGAAGTAGACAAGAAGATGATTCAAGCATAAGTAATTACTAGGAAAGTGAAGAAAACATAGATAGGGAGTGAGGAAGTGAGAGAGGGAAGAAAAAGGCAAACAATAAAGGGTGCATTGGCATAACCAAGACAGCTACCACTTGTGAGTGTCTGAATCTAATCTTCCCAGGGAAACTCTGGAAAACACAGAAGAGAGCGCACACACCTCTGACGTATCTTCCGTCTATTACCCAGAAGGTAAGTAGAAGAGAATATTTTAATCTAACTCTAGTTAGTTGTAGTTTGAAGACTTATTCTTAAAACATTAATTTCTTGACACATCTTATCACTCTCATGAAAAACAGCAAATGTTGCTTTAGTAGCAATAAAAAGCTCTCAAGAAGCGAAATTAAATGCTCACAATTGGCATACAGACTGACACACACAAAAGGAGTAAAGTCAAGAGGGTGGAGAAATACACTGATGACTGCTATTTCACCCACATCGGTTTACTTTCTAATGATACTACCTTTTGGAGGGGACTAGGCTAGTTGTACTGAAATAAAATGACCCACAGTACAAATTTGTCTGTTGTCTCATAATGTTATCTAACTTGTTTCTGTATTTCCTGTATTTCTAGTAAATTAAAAATTACTGCTAAAGGCTTGAAAATTCAGACTGAAATTTTTGCAAGGATGTTCCATAGAGGATGATACAGTTCTTCATGTTGTATCATGGTATATTCTACAAAAGTTCAAATTATTCCCCATTTTATGATGTACTTTTTATTCAACCAATTCTGGTTGTAACCACTGGGTTTTTCCATTGCAAATGTAAAATTTTTCCCTCTTCATGATTAGCAAGTAAACTTTGATTTAATACTCTGACACTATGCAATTAACCAGGTTTCATCAACTCTTCAAATTCTAGTGTTTAGCATCCAATAATTATCCTTGTTTGAATCAATTATTTCAGTTATGAGGATGATTTATAACTATTGTTTCTTTTACAATTATTATCTGGTATTCTGTTGGTTTTGGAAGAAAAAGGAGAATGAAAGGAAAACAATAAAAGGTCTTTTTTTATCAAGTGAGAATAAATTGTAATGTCCTCTAACAAGGCAAGCCAAATGTTTATGTGCATATCTACTTACCTTTAGTTAAAAAACTTCACTGTAAGAATTTGGTATAATAATGATCTTCAATAGTGGTGAGTTGTTTCTCTCTTGCACACACACAAAATGTTCATAGATTTTGTTTATTTAGTATTTTACATTCAATTATAATCAGTGTAATACTATTATATATATTATCATAGTGTGCCAAATTGATCAGAAAAATATATCATTCTTTATAAGGTCTACCTTTTGTCTCATAGTGACTTATGTAAACAATATATTTGTCAACAGATATCTTTAATGTATTTCTAGTATTTGCAATAGCAAGTCCTCATTTTATATGTTGTAACTTCTAAATGCATTTTCCCACAATAAACCTTTATTAAAGGGTGTATGTTTTTTGCTACCTTTAGAAATGATGAGTCAATTCATTTTGTTCATAGACCTATAAATAAAGAGAGTTAAATGTACTGATGATCTCTATTAATTTTAAAGACTTATAATCTGTGTGCAATTAAAAAAAAATTTTCAGCTCAAAGATTCATTCTAATCTTTAGAAACACAAGAACCATTCTTAATTTGATAACACTAAATCAGCATTAATTTTGTATGTGGTAGCTTTGCAATTGAAGTGCATCAACATATAATTAAGTTTCAAAAAAACATATAATTAAGTTTCTAATGTGTGCTTTCTAAATGATTGATTTTTAAAGAGTAATTTATGTACATATGGTCTTTTCTAAGAAACACAAAAGGTTTTTCCTTGAGGGTTGTAGAAGCAGAAAATATGTACAGTTTTCACAAATGAACTTTTAATAAGGGTACCCTGCTAAGTAAAACCAATTTATATGCAATTGTAAACTACAAATACTTAATGTGATTTTTAAGGCACTGACTTGCATTAAGTCGGTCACCTCCATGAGTCATAGGTGTTGATTTTTAAAAAGATTATTGATTTGTTAAAGCAAAAAGTATCTTGGGTTCATAATTTTTCTCATTATTAAACACTAAGTAGCTAGAGGCTTTTAAAGTAGTGGTTGAACCAAGAGAATTTAATTTTAAAAGACTAGCTTTAAACTTCTAGTGCATCTCTTTACAATTTCTATGAACATTTGGAATTTAATTGAAAATATGTTTTCTATTTAATTGGCCTTTATTAACTTCTTGTTATTTGATGATGGTTGGCAAAGGTACATTACTCCAGACACTAAATGTGAACATATTAGTGCCACATAAAGTACATTTTTTAATAAATGTACATTTTTATAAAGTACATAAATAAAGAGGACTTAGTAAAATATGCTTCTTTGTTAATGCTGCATTACCATCACATTGTGGTGTATAGTTCTTTTTTTTTTTGAGACAGAGTCTCACTCCGTCAGGCACCAGGCTGGAGTGCAGTGGTGCAACCTCGGCTCACTGCAACCTCCGCCTCCCAGGTTCAAGCAATTCTCCTGCCTCAGCCTCCCAAGTAGCTGGGACTATAGGCGAGCGCCACCACACCCAGCTAATTTTTTTTGTATTTTTAGTAGAGACAGGGTTTCACCGTGTTGACCAGGATGGTATCGAAATCTTGACCTTGGGTTCCACCCGCCTCGGCCTCCCAAAGTGCTGGAATTACAGGCGTGAGCCACTGCGCCCGGCCAGTTATTTATTTCTTTCTCATTCACCATTGATCCTTACTGTTACTCTCTATGCCTTATCCCTATTCTATCAACTACTTCATATTATTAAAAGCATTATAATCATCATAGGGAAAGTATGAAGACTTGTAACATTCGTGAATATAAGAGATCTGCATCTGTCACTGGTAATGTATGATCTCATCACAATGAGATTTATATTAAGATGCTGCAACAGACAGTATGTTATGAGTTGAATTGTATTCTCCTTCTTCCCAAAATTCATATGTTGAACTTAACCCGAAGAGCCTCAGAATGTGATCTTATTTTGAAACAGGGTCATCGCAGGTGTAGTTAGTTAAGATGAGGTCATATTGGAGTAGAGTGGAAACTTAATGCAATGTAACTGGTATCCTTATAAAAGGGGGAAATTTGGACACAGCCACGTATCAGGGAAAATTCCATGTTAACATGAAAACAGCCATCTACAAGCCAAGGAGAGAAGTTTGGAACAGATCCTCCCTCACAGCCCTCAGAAGAAACTGCCAGTTTAAAGGGGGAAACATCAAGCTTTTAAATAATTCACATTAGTTTTTTTCAGAAGTCTTACTGAAGACTATAGACCAAGGCGTACAGCCTGGGAGCAGTCTTTTACGGAGGTCCGATATGACTGCTCTGATGCAGTATTTCAGTTCACACTTATATAGATGGTGAAGGTTCAGCATGTGCAAAATGACATTTAAGTTTGGGTGCAGGAGTACATCTGGTTATAATTCACAGAAGCAGAATCGCTAACTCAGTCAGATGTTATCTTATGTGTAGGAAAAGGCAAGGACTGGGTTATTTATCTTTTAAGGAATATAGTGACTTAGGCAAGAGATATGGGGGGACTTGTACTCTATCCTGTTTTGTCTTAAAAGCATCTTTCCAGAGAGCTACATGTCACCACAGAATCAGGGGTTTTGGGAAATTACGCTGGCAAGCAGAGATAAGTAAACATGGCTTCTTACATTTGCTAATTTGCCTCAGGAACAAACCCTACCATGACCTTGATTTTGAATTTCTAGCTTCTAGAACTTTGAGATGACAAATTTCAGTTTATTAAGTCATCCAGATTATGGCACTTTTTAATGGCATCCCTAGGAAACTAATACACAGTATGGCTGTATTCTTACCAGAGTGGCTTAAAAGGGAATCCATAAGCTATAATAATTTTTAAAGAGGTATACATGTAATGAATATATTATTATCTATTATATATTAGTGTTAAACATAATTAACTTATTTGCAACATGATGAGTCCAATCTGGATTGACACTTGCTAGCATAGCTTGTCTATTTTCATTTTATTACAGACTGTATATTCACATCATTGAGTATGATTGTACATTAAAGCGCCTGAAGCTAAATTGGCTAACATTTTCCCAGGCTGAGAGAAAGTGTAAGTATTATGTCCAGAAAGCTCTCTCTATGATGTTCAGAGCGTTACATGCAGATGAGATAGAGGACTGCCAACTCAGTGGATCATCCCCAAAATCTTTCTTTTTCTTGTGTCCATGGCTGTCCAAACAGCTTGAAAGATAGTGGACACTTATTTTCTTTATGTAATTGGCCAGTGTAATTAAATAGATGTAATGACAGTTCCACTGTATTAGATAGAATGTTAAACCAACATTGCACTGTCACTTCACTTGATTCTGAAATTGACAAAACAGGTAATTTTATAAAACCTTTTTTTGTGGTTTTGTTTCTATTTGAAATATATAACTATATTTGAAGTATTTAATACAAATTTTTACACCAAATAGTGAAGCTTCACCTTACAAATACACTGGTAAAAGATATTGGCTATATGCCAGTATCATATTTAAAGAAAATTATAGATAATAATCTCACTACCCAAATTAGAAGTCTGTATTTCAAATTGTGAGTTTTTATATTTCTATCAACAGAAGATATGTAAAATAAAACAATTACATTGACAACTTTTAAGGCTCTATGTTTATAACTATTGTTGAAGCATACAAATTTTATTTCCTTTTTTTTAACTTTAATTTTAGTTTCAGGGGTACACGTACAGGTTTGTTGTATAGGTAAACTTATGTCAGGAGACTGCAATATTGTACAGATTATTTCATCACTAAGTCTATAACCCAATAGTTATTTATTCCATTCCCCTCCCTCCTCCCACTCTCCACTCTCAAGTAGACCCCAATGTCTATTGTTCCCTTCTTTGTGTTCATGAGATCTCATCATTTAGCTCGCACTTACAAGTGAGAACATGCAGTATTTTGTTTTCTGCTCCTGCTTTAGTTTATTAAGGATGGTGGCTTCAGCTCCATCCATGTTCCTGACAAGGACATGATTTTATTCTTTCTTATGGCTGCATAGTATTCCATGGTATATACGTACCAAATTTTCTTTATCCGGTCTACCATTGATGGGCATTTATGTTGATTTCAATGTCTTTGCTATTGTGAAAAGTGCTGCTGTGAACATTTGTGTGCATGGGTTATGGTAGAATGATTTATATTCCCCTAGATTTATATGCAGTAATGGGATTGCTAGGTTGAATGGTAATTCTGTTTTTAGTTATTTGATGAATTGCCACAATGTTTTCTATAATGATTGAACTAATTTACAATCCCATAAACAGTGTATAAGTATTCCCTTTTTTCCACAATCTTGCCAGCACCTGTTATTTTTTGACATTTCAATAATTGCCATTCTGACTGATATGAGATGGTATCTCATCGTGGTTTTGTTTTGCATTTATCAAATGATTGATGATGTTGAGCTTTTTAAAAATGCTTGCTGGCGGCATGTATGTCTTCTTTTGAAAAGCATAAGTTACCGTTCTTTGACCACAAACACACACACACGTGTGTGTGTGTGTGTGTGTGTGTGTGTGTGTGTGTGTGTGTGTGTATATATATATATATTTATTTATTTATTTATTTATTACTTTAAGTTCTGGAATACATGTGCAGAATGTGCAGGTTTGCTACATAAGTATACACGTATCATGGTGGTTTGCTGCACCCATCAATCTATCATCTATATTAGGTATTTCTCCTAATGCTACCCCTTCCTTAGCCCCCACACCTCACACAGGCCACATTTTCTTTATCCAGTCTATCATTGATGCTTTACCCACTTTTTAGTAGAATTTTTTCTTGTAAATTTGTTTAAGTTTCTTAGAGATGCTGGAAATTAGACCTTTGTTAGTTGCATAGTTTGCAAATATTTTATCTCATTCTGTAGGTTGTCTATTTAGTCCATTGATAGCATTTTTTCTTTTCTGTGCAGAAGCTCTTTAGTTTAATTAGATCCCAGTTGTTAATTTTTTTGTTGCAATTTCTATTGGCATCTTTGTCATGAAATCTTTGCCAATTGCTATGTCCAGATCAGTGTTGACTGGATTATCTTTCATGGTTTTTATAGTTTGGGATTTTATATTATGTCTTAACCATCTTGAGTTGATTTTTGTATATGCTATCAGGAAGGGGTCCAGCTTCAGTCTTCTGCATATGGCGAGCCAGTTATTCCAGCACCATTTATTGAATAGGTAGACCTTTCCCGATTGCTTGTTTTTGTTAAGTTTGTTAAAGATCAGATTATTTTAGGTGTGCATCCTTATTTCTGGACTCTCTGTTCTGTTCCATTAATCTATGTGCCTTTTCTTGTATTAGTACCATGCTATTTCAGTTACTATAGCCCTGTACTATAGTTTGAAGTCAGATAATGTAATGCCTCCAGCTATGTTCTTTTTGCTTAGGAATGTCTTGGCTATTCAGACACTTTTTTGGTTCTATATAAATTTTAAAATAGTTTTTTTTTCAGGTCTTTGAAGAATTTCACTGGTACTTTGATAGGAAGAGCATTGAATGTGTAAATAACTTTGGGCATTATGGCCATTTTAATAATATTGATTGTTCTTATCCATAAGCCTGGAATAGGTTTTCATTTATTTGTGTCCTCTTTGATTTATTTGAGCAGTATTTTCTTATTCTTATTGTGAGATCTTTCACCTCCCTGGTTAGCTGCATTCCTAAATATTTTACTCCTTTTGTGGCAATTGTTAATGGGATTATGTAGCTGATTTGGCTCTTAGCTTGATTATTATTGGTGTACAGGAATGCTAATAATTTTTGTATGTTGATTTTGTATCCTGAAATTTTGCAAAAGTTTTTTTTTTCAGATTAAGACATTTTAGTAGAAACTATGGGGCTTTCTAGATATATGATTATATCATCTACAAACAGGGAGAGTTTGGCTTCCTCTCTTCCTGTTTGGATGCCCTTTATTTCTGCCACTGGCCTTATTGTTCTGACCAGGACTTCCAACACTATGTTGAATGGGAGTGGTGAGAGAACGCATCCTCGTCCCGTGTCAGTTTTTAAGGGGAATGCTTCCAGGTTTTACCAATTTGGTATGATGTTGGCTATGGATTTGTCATACATGGCTCTTGTTATTTTGAGTTATGTTCCTTCAATACCTAGTTTATTGAGAGTCTTTAACATGAAGGGATGTTAAATTTTATTGAAAGCCTTTTCTGCATCTATTGAGATAATCATGTGTATTTTTTGCTTTAATTCTATTTATGTGATAAATCACTTCTATTGATTTGCATATATTGAACCAATCTTTTATCCCAGGGATAAAGCCTACTTGATTGTGGTGAATTAGCTTTTTAATGTGCTGCTGGATTCAGATTGCAAGTATTTTTTTGAGGATTTTTGCATCAATGCTCATCAAGGATATTGGCCACATGTTTTTGCTGTCGTTGTTGTGTTTCCCAGGTTTTGGTATCAGGGTAATGCTACCCTCAAGGAATGAGTTATAAAGGAGTCTCTCTTCCTTGACTTCCTGAAATAGTTTCAGTAGAAATGGTACCAGCTCTTCTTTATACATCTGGTAGAATTTGGCTATGAATCTGTCTGGTCCTGGGCTTCTTTTTTGGTGGATAGGTTATTTATTACTGATTCAATTTTGGAGTTCGTTATTTGTCTTTTCAGGGAATCAATTTCTTTATGGTTCAGTCATGAGAGAGTGTATATATCCAGGAATTTATCCATCTCTTCCATGCTTTCTAGTTTGTGTGCATAGAGGTGTTAATAGTAGTCTCTGATAGTTATTTGTATTTCTGTGGCATCAGTGGTAACACTTTCCCTGTCATTTCTAATTTTGTTTACTTGGATATTCTCTTTTCTTTTCTTTTTTATTAATCTAGCTAGTGACCATTCTAGCTCTCTATTAATCTAAATGTAGTCTCAAACTTATACAATGTGACTATTGATTATTTATTCAATTTTCCTCTGTAATTTTCTTTCAGAAGGCAGCTCTCAGCAACCTAAGACTAAAGCATCAAAATCTCATCTCATTTAGGTTTTCTTCTCTCTCAAGTATATAGAAATAATGGATATCAAAGGAAACAATATATGACCTCTCCAATTATTTTTCTATAAGGAAAATACAAAACATTTCTATTTGTCAAGTTCTATATAGTAGTTATTTTCGTTAAAGTAAGTAATTTTCTCATTTACCTTTTCACAATGGAATCCCATATTTCCTCCTTCTTATGCGTATTTCTCAGGATCCCTGGTGCTTTTAAGGAGATGGGTGGTAAAATTAAAGCATGTTTATCACTATTAAGTATATCAGTCAGAAAGAAAGTAAAGAAAAAAAGGAAAGAAAGTAAAAATTAAGGTAGCACACTAATAGTAAATGAAGAGAGCAGCGACACCCTGACGACCAGGGCAAGGATCAACAAATTATGATCTGTGGTCCAAATGCAGTCAGTCACTAATTTTTAGGGCAAACTAAGAATGATATAAACATTTATTAACTTTTGTATAAGCATCTACCTACATATTGATATTGTCTGTTGGCTTTCAGAACCTAAAATATTTACTATATGGGCTTTTAATAAAAATATTGTTGATCCCTGAATGAGAGGAATAAATGTAAGGATTATAATATCTAGAATCCAGAAGAACATGCTCCCAGGAGCTGAGTTTCTCTCCCCTCTCTTAAAACCCCTGATAGATTTGCATTCTGTGGGCTTTTAATAAAAATATTGCTGACCCCTGAATGAGAGGAATAAATGTAAGGATTATAGTATCTAGAATCTAGGAGAACATGCTGCCAGGAGCCGAGTTTCTCTCCCCTCTCTTAAAACCCCTGATAGATTTGCATTCAAAGTTGGTTCTAGAAATGCTAAAAGGAGTTGAAGTCTAGAATCAGCTGTGGGTGCTACATTGCAGGGCCACTGCAGGGGCTCAGCTAGGCGTAACAGCATACAACCAGAAGCAGTAAGTCTTACTGTAAGGCCGGTTGCCTTGCTGGGAGCTCGGACGCATCCCCACCCCCTGCCCCTTTTTTCCCTTCTACAAGCCCCAAGCAAGCTCAGGCATGCTCCGAGCAAGCTCTGACATGCTCGGGCATGTTCCCCTCTCCCTTGCTCGCACAGCCTGGTCTTCTCTTAAAAAGCCCAGTATGCAAACAAAGTGCTGCAACCATAGCTTCTTAATAACCAATAGCAGCTAAGCTTTAACAACCAATAGCAGCCAAGTTTTAACAAGCCAAGTCCTAGGTCAAGGCTTGTAACTTACCCAATAGCAGTCTTGCTCTCCCACAACCAATCGAGCTGTTTCACTCACTATAAAAACCCCTTGTCTAAAAATAGACTCACTGTCTAAAAACAGACTCACTATAAAAACCCCCTGTCTGAGCGGAGTCTATACGACTTCTCCGGCCCCTCCTGTCCGGACCGCAGAACCTCACCCGGGAGCCTGAATAAATTCCCTTGCATTGGATTATTTTGGTGCTGGCCTCAGTTTCTTCATTTTATCCTCGGAAACAAACCTCACAATAACAATGTTCTCTTCCACACAATTTTATATAGGTGGAAAGTGAAAAGTATTACAGGTTTAGTAAGAAGAAACAAGATTTTGTAATATTTTATTAGAAATAATTTTTCTCTAATAGAGTGTTACTTCAAATTACTCTAAAGCATATGGCTTGAGAAGAGTATTTTATCACTCACATGGGTATTTTATTTAATATTTCTTTGAAGTCAATTTTGCAAGATACATTGAATATCAGGGCAGTCCATGTTGATCTGAAGGCTGCAATGCATGACTCAGCACATTTGTGTTGGCTAATGTATCCTGCCTGCAGCCAGGACCACACCACCACCTGGCCATGCACCTGGTCACAAAGCTTGAAAGTCATTATCCAGAAGGTCTGTGTGCATTTTCTATTTTAAAGTGATTAGAGATAACCATTTCAAAAAGATGATTCTATTTTAGACATCATTCCAAGCTGTACTCAGTTTCGAAAAGTGTTATTGAGCTAATTGATTTTGAGTTCATGTGAAGATATTTTTAAATGCTACCTATATTTTAAACTGCGGTCGGGAGTTGGAAATCAGCCTAACATGGAGAAATCCCATCTCTACTAAAATTAGCCTTAACTGATATATTTGTATAGTTACAAATACACAGATATGTCTTAATTTTCTTCTGGAAAAATAAATGAGTGCCAATTTCACCCAAGAGGCATTATAGTGGAGTGGTTCAAAACACTAAGATGGTTCATGGACAGCTGTACAGGTTGTATATTGCTCAACTTCCAAGAATTGTGCCAGTTGTGGCCCTGAGACCTCTGGCTTTAGAGGAGAAGAACGAGTGGGTCAAAATTCTAGCTATAATACTTTCTAGATTTTATGAACTTGGACTAGGAAATTAATTCTTTGCTGCTTTTTTTATTTTAAAATATGATTAGTAATATCAAAAGGATGTGAGGAGAGTTGATTAAATTAGTAAGTATATAGCATTTACAAACATTCTTGGAATATGGTAAGAAAAATGTAAGCAATTTTTATTCTGCTAATAATCTTTTTAAATTTTTAAGAGAAATTGTCAATGTTATAATTACAGGTCTCCAATGAGTAACTTTTTTTTAGATGGAGTTTTGCCCTTGTTGCCCAGGCTGCATTCCAGTGGTATGATCACCGCTCACCACCATCTCTGCCTCCTGGGTTCAAGCCTTTCTCCTGCTTCAGTCTTCCAAGTAGCTGGGATCTCAGGTGTGTGCCACCACACCCAGCTAATTTTATTAGAGATGAGGTTTCTCAGTGTTGGTCAGGCTGGCCTCAGACTCCCAAAGTGCTGGGATTACAGGCGTGAGCCACACCCCCAGCCTCAAACGAGTAACTTTCTTAGTCATCACTCCATTACTGCAACTTATTGTAGAATTTGATTTACATAATTTACCTCTTGGATATTAAACCTTCCATATGCAGAAAATAACATAGTTACAAGGATATAGTCTCTCTAATATGTTCAATTGAGGATATAAATGCAAACCAAAATTTTGAATCTCATGTGATTTATGGGAAAAAAAATAGTTGCTGATAAATACCTTGTTTAGACAGCACTGTATTTATGGAAAATAACAAGCAAACACCCATTAGAATAAAAGAGGAGCACTATCTTTCACCAGTGAAAATAGAATGTGGTGACTTCAACATGGAAACAATACAGTTAATCTCCTGGTACATTTCTCTGATATTATGAAAAAATTGTATATTTTCTAAAATGCCTAAATAAAGCCCAAGGAGTAAATGTAATGTGGTAATCCGTCATTTAAAAAATTGATACTGCAAAAACAAAAGAAAAATGTGCATATAATTAAGGGCAGAATAGGTTACATTTTAAAGAGTTTATTTACCAAATTAAAGGACACTTTAGAAGTATGATCTCAAGTAGCTCTTACCTCTTTTTAAAGGGTTAAAGGAAGATACTAAACAGTCTCAAGTAGCTCTTAGCTCTGTGATTTTTAAAGGGTTAAAGGAAGACACTAATAGTGGTGAACGTATTATATAAATCAAGTTGTTTTCTGATATTATATATAATTTTAATTCAAAAATATTTATTGCCATGCTAGATTCAGGAGGTAAAATAATATTTTTAACAGATATATCCTAACCAATAAGACTGCAGAAGTTAAATTTTCAACCTTAGTTCAGCCACTTGCCAAAGGCTCTTTAGCTTTGCTCCATAGAGATTCCTTTCACTGGTCAACAGATACCTGCTTTCCATGAAAACAATATATTTCATTTGAAGGTAGATATCAAGGCAGCATTTTTTTTTAAATCATCTACTGAGCACCTACAACGTTCTAGACCTGATATGACAAACATTTATTATGTACTACATTTTCTTTAACCAAGAAGATTTTAGTTTGGAGAGGAGAAAAACGTAGAAATTTGTATGCTATGAGAGCAGGATTTTAATGTAGGGACAAAGTAACAGAGAAGGAGTAAAGTAAATAAGCCCAGATAAATCAAGGAGTAATGGAGAATACAGACTTTTGAGTTAGTCTTTACTGTAGGAACCAACTAAAATACAACTCTATTGTATGCCTATGCCCAGTTGAGGACAGAAGTCATAGGCATCGCAGCAGCTTCTAGAAACTGTTGGAACACCAGTACAATTACTTTATCTACCAAGAAAGATTGATGACTCCTTCCAGTACACTTCACTAAGTATTGAGCGCCAAGCACAGCTCTTCAAAGGGGCTCTGCATGTAGTCATTTATTTTGTACTATTTATGTAAGAGTCTGCTTCAAGACTGTGTCAGGCACAAGCAAGAATTTCCACGTATATGCATCCATTCATTATAAAAATACCTGAGACCCATACCCAAGGGATAACCCAAGGGGAGAAGCACTTATTTTTTAGCACTGTGTGCCAAACACTACAAACATTATCTTCTGCTACACAAATTACTCTTCAGTATGCTAAGGCTAAAATGTACGAGTAACAGGCAGTGACTTCTCTTTTCAATACTAGGAGAATACTTCAAAATTTCTTTTGCTGAGAATTTCTGAATATCTCAATCACTGAATATATTCAGTGACTGAATATATTCAATCACTGAATATACTAGCAGATTAAAAGATTATTTGGAGACAGAATCAATTTGTGGTCTTATTTAGCATTAGGTAACTAGATATAAGGGAAAAAAATCCTGAGACAAATATCTGGATAGAAAAATGGTACGTTCTTGATAAAGTAACTGCTAGGGTGCTACTAAACCGTGTAGAAAAATAACATCTGATATCATCACATTTCCCTTTCCATGCAACAGTTTTATACTCTGTAATAATAATTCTTCAATCTCTGATGCAGTGTGATGTTCTGAACCAGCTCATAATGCTTCCTACTCACGTACACAAACATTTACATATTGACCTAAATCCTCTCACATGCTGTTCAAAAAGGAAAAAGAAAAAGCTTTCTTTTTTTTCCCTTGGTCCCTGATCTCATTTTCCCAGATGGTATTAAAATTGAGTTCAAGCCAGCCTAGCACCTGTGTGGATAATTTTTTTTTCCTCTTTGCACAATTTATTTTTAAATTTTCTCATAGAAGATCTATTATTTAAGAAGTATTTATACCAGAAAAAATATGTAAAAATTAAATAATGAAATAGCTTTTTAAAATCCACATTTTAGTTTTTCTGGCTCCTCCAAATTTTTTTGGAAAAGCAACGAAAATAGACAAATGATTACATTATTCTATTAAAGGAGGATTATACTGTAACATCTTATGGCTGCTTAATTATGTCACTGGATAGGATATCATTCAGTAACATTGAGTTCTGGAATTGAAATGATAGCAATGATTTTGAATTTTGATTCATTTTATTTCTACTGTATACATGTTCCCTGTCTGCAAGGAAAACTTTTATCTATTTGGTAAACAGTGGACACTCAGAAGTATGTTTCGAATGAATTGAAAAGAATGAATGAGTTAGTTAACGAAGTAATACATTAACCATGAGGATTTTTAGGGACTTTCTTTTTCCTGCATACCAGATCTTGAAATAGGTTTTCAGTCAATTTCTATGGACAAGGGGGATGTGGTAACAACTGTGCTATCATTTTCTTTGACAGGAAGCAATAGTAAAAAATTAGAAGGCAGTCTTCTTCATATAATAAGTACTTGTTAGAGACAGTGACTCTCATGTGGCTGGCAAATATTTAAAACATAGAAGAGAAATAACAAATAAATAAAGGGAGAATACCCATGAGAGACTTTCATAAAACAGGAACATATGTGAAAAGAAGGCTGAAAACAAAATTAAGTCCAAAGATAGATATGAATTAAAATGTGAAAAGATTTATATTTATTTTAAAAATTAATGAGGAAATAATTCTTGGATAATAAATTGGACCTCTTAAATGAATAAGAGGCATGGGGGAAAAGTCCTAGCTAACCGTATTTCACAGGACAAAGAAAAATATATCACACTTTCATCTAGAAATTTTGTAACCACATTTTCATAAAATGTTGGGAAAACTTTTCCTTGGCTCCTATTTTTACTATGCCTCAAAATATAAGGCAAGCAGATACTTAGAACCCAACAAGACCAAACTGAACTGTCAATAATTGGGAGCAAACTACTCAAAACCAACTCCACAACCACTAGCCATCACTTAGCTTCCTCTCCATTCCCAGAGCAGGATGGTCATAAAGGAAAGTAGAATGAGGGTAGAAGTCAGAGGACCTCAACTTATAAGAAGTGGAATAGTATTATGTTGAGAATTTGTTTCTATGGGTGCCCAAGTTAAAGGGTGAAATGAAGATCCAAGAAAATGATTCAGAAAATGCAGGGGTGTGTAGAAAATGGTGAGCAGCTGTTTGATGGTGGCTTGGATAGCAGAATTGCTGTTATTATATTTCATGTCCCTCAGCAAGATAAATGGGCAATGGAGTCAGATGCCGAGGATTTATCAAGGAACAGAATTCACAAAAATGTTAACAGTGCCAGTCTCCTCTGTAGATAAACGTTGGAAGATTTTTAAAATATACATACAAAACATACATATAAAACATACATACGAAGTGCCTCATGCCTATAATCCCAACACCTTGGAACAATGCAGGTGGATCACGAGGTTATTGAGGGAATGTGTTCTCTTTCCCGGGTCCCCAAGGGGGCGTAGTTTAAAGGGCAAGAACATTCCTGCACCATGCCCCAATCCCATCTCTCTCCATCCGGGAGATTTAACAGTTTATGTTTAAATATCATGGATGCGGGAAGAAACTAAGAGTGAATCACCCCAGCGGAAATTTAAAGGAACTCCTTTCATTGGCCAGAGGAACTTGGGGAGGTGGGAATTTCTCCCAGGATAAATTCCCTTGCTCCTTCACCCATGCTGGATTTTCAGCTCTCTGGAATTCCTTCCCACATAGTGGGAGCTCTCTTTTCCCTCCTGGATTTCCCCTCTGGGGTCCCCTTCCACCTTCGTGGAAGCTGTCTTTCCTCTCTTGGATTCCATCTTTCTGGATTCTCTCACTCAGTTTGAGGGGAGTTTTCCTTCTCTGGTTTTCTCCCTCTGGGAACCCTTCCCACTCAGTGTGAGAGCAGCTTTTCTTTCTCTCACTCAGTGTGAGAGCTAGTTGTTTCTTTCTTTCTCCTTCTCCTTTTTCTCTCTCTGCCTAAATAAATCACTTTTGTGCAACACTTTGGGGTCTGCTATTTATTTCACAAGTGCACTGTGCCGTGGTCTCCTCTCACATTCTTGAGAGAGTGATAGACCAAGAACCTGGAGAAATGTCCTCTCAGGAAAGCTGAGGGCTCCCCTGAATCCCAACATTAGGAGTTCGAGACCCATCTGGCCAACGTAGTGAAACCCTGTCTCTACTTAAAAAAAAAAAAGGCAGATATGGTGGTGGACGCCTGTAATCTCAGCTACTTGGGAGGCTAAGGCAGAAGAAGCGCATGAACCAGGGAGGCAGAGGTCGCAGTGTCCCGAGATCATGCCATTGCACTTCAGCCTGGGTGGCAGTGCAAGACTGTCTCAAAGAAAAAAAAAAAGGACATTTTTTTTAAATTTAAAATGATGTCAGCAATAATAATGTGACTTTACACAAATAAAGCCCATTAAACATTAACATAAAAAAGTGAAAAAGAGTAATCTCATTGGTATAAGGAAATATTTGCTTAAATATAAAAAAGAGGTTTATTTTTCCTTTTAAATTTATAATCATTATTTTTTAATAAAGTATTTTTCATCAGCCCAATTGAGAAACTGCTGACTTAAGGACTATTGAAAATTTAAGAAAATGTCCATATTTTTTTAAAAAAAAATACATGTATATATTTAATCTAGTAGTATTAAAGCATTGTACATTCCAGTATTACACGGTAACTTAAAGTCAAGCCTTGGTAAAAGTGATTTCAGCTCTTGTAGATTATTCTAATTGGCATATTAGTCAAAGTTCTAGAGATAGCATACTGGGAATTCAGTTTTAAAAAATGTGCAGGCACAGCCTCTACCCCATAGAGTTGAGACTCCAGAGTGCAGGGTATGTTAGAGGAAGCACAGCACTTGAGGAATGTGTAACAAACAGAAGAGACCATCAGTAAATAACTACACATTCACTGATTACACATGATACATATATAAGGTACAGTTTCGTTGCTCAGTTCTATTATACAAGGTAATTTGTTGACACAGTTAAACCAAACAATTGTCCTAGCTTGATAATTCTTTAGTACACACATTAAGTGCAAAACAATGAATAGTTTGTTAAAATAAGTATTAATAAAGACTTACTGGTTTCTACCTCGTATATACTGCACACTTTTTATGTTCTTGAATGTATAAACAACATAACGCAGCTCAAAAAAACATTTGCTTTACACCTACGAGACACAATATACCGTACTGTATACAAAATGATATACTATTTCTACCCACAAGGTGCTTCCACATTTAGAGAAACCTTGTACAAAACATGTACAAGATTCATATTTCAGTTTTTGATGAGATATCATTTGAACTAGGATAAGACCTCCAAGGCTAGTGAAGGAAGGCAAGAAATACAACTTAGATCACTTAGGAAAATTTGAATACCGTGACTGCTACTTTACATGTGGTATATCACCTAATCTCAATAACTGCAAATAAATCATTATTTTCATCATTTTACATACCAGAAAAATGATGCAAATAAGTTAAATAATCCTTTCCAATTCATTTCATTAGCACCTAACAATTTTATTTTCTAGAGTTGTTCTACTCTGCCTCCCCAGTTTCTAAAGAAAATTAGGATAATTAAGATGAGCCAGGTGGCTTTTTCCTTCTTATTCACCATCCTTAGATATATTTTCAGTATGGTTCACTTCCCAGATCACATAAAACCTCTACCAGCAGGGAATAAAGGCTGCTGAATTTTCTACATAATAAAATAAAAATTTTGGTTTGGGGAAAACTGGGAGTGATAGTAGTAGGAAGTGTTAATATAGAAAAAACGATAATAAATATTATAAAATAATGTTTGAACTGTGGTGAATCAAAGTCTTGAAGCATAAATACAAACATGACAGCAGAACAAAATAATTTAAATAGAAGAAACATGATGATTAATCACTACTTTCTCCTAAAGTCAACCAAGCCTAATTACCCTGATCACAGGTATGCTAGTATTTTATGAATAAAAAAAAGAAACACCAAACTCCATATTTACTGATTTTGATGGCATTTTTTGACACTGGAATAAATATGCCTCACTCTTCCCAGATGTAATATACATACTAAGATTCCTTAGAGAATGGATAGCCATTTAAGTACAAATCAAAAGAATTAATGCCTTTTGAGTGGACTTTTCCTTGTCTCCCATTTAGTTCAAAAATGATCTTCCATACTAATGAGCATTTGATAATAAGCTCTGGGTGATAAATGCTTGATTGTGACCTTTAATTATGTCCAAGAGCCAAAAAGAGAATGCAAGGTAAATTTTTCTCAGGTAACTATTCCTTTTTACTTATTTCATGCATTCATAAAACATTTTAAATTGTGAGTTGATGACCAGTATAGACACTGGAAAATCAGGGCAGTACTCTTTTGAAGACCACTCTAATTAAATGCTGAGCTCTTTGATGTGAGACCATCTGTAGACTCTGCTGCAGCTTCTGCTGGTCTCCAAAGGAGGGTGACCTGTTTGACACTGAAAATGCTTCCATCTGCAGGAAGAATGGAGCTACTTACTAGCAGACCTGACAACTGTGCCTCGGAGACCAATTTAAAGGGGGCCGTCTTTGTTCACAGACTTAAATTCTGGGAAACAAAGGGGAAAAACAATGAAAAGTGCTCATTATGAGCTCATAGAAAAATGTGTATTTGTCTCGCACATATATACTTACTTGTGAGCATGTGGGTATGTGTATGAATATAATCCATTCCTTTGTTGATTACAAAGTAACAAAGTATCAACCCTTTAGTCAGAGGTAGCCCTAAATTTTGTTCTTTATATAAGGTGAAAAGACATAATGAAAAGATCTTGTGCTGTAATTATACAATGCAAATTTTATACAAGCCTTATGGTTCACATACCAAGTTATTATTCACTGTTAAGAAATCATTTAGTATGTATAGGTACTGGGCTAATACTATAGGAGCTGCACAGATAAGCAACAAATCATCTTTCCTTTCTGCAGAGTATAAAGTGATTATAACAGATTGATGATGATGCTGTAAACCATATTTCCCTAATTTTCTTCTGGAAAAGTGCAGAATATGTAAATACACAATCAAACACATTGAGAGTCTGGACGTAATACTATGTATGAGCATCAAGACACATTTATTCAACTCTAACCTCACTAGATGATACATTGCTTTATTAAGGGACCATGGTTATTGTTTTGTTTTGTTTCATACTGTGTATTTTGACGGTGTTTCGAGCAGCATCTTGAAAAGAGAAAATCCTCCCTCTAAACAGAAAGAAATTCTATAATTAATGAATATGAGTCTGTGTACTTCTAAGGATACACAGATAATTTTAAAAATAAATATGCTTAAAATATACTTTTAGTATTCATGTTCACTTAACAGTATATAATGTTAAAATTATGTTAATTTTTACTGAATTAATTTAAGAAGCACTGATTTACTTCTACCTTTGAAAAACAGACTAGCACAAAAGATAATTTCTAGTATTTAGAAATTTAGAAAGCAAATGAAGAGTCAAATAAAGAGCAAAGAATAAGAAAGAGAGAAGATACAGAGAAGAGGCAGGAAGAGAGCCAGTAGAAGAATGTAAATAAAGACGAAATCAACAGAAGAAAAGAAAAAATGAGCCAAATAGAGAGGAGGGAGAGAGGCAGAAAAGAGAAGGTATAGAGGAGGAGCAGAGAAAACAGGAAGAGAGGAGGAAGCTTGGTGGGATGAGTAAAAAAGGTGAGAGATGGAAGGAAAGAAGAGAGAGAGGAAAAAAGTAAAGAGGAAGGAACTTATATGAAGTGACGAGATAAAGGACACAATCCAATTAAGTGAAAGGCCTAACCCTGTATAGTCCAAATGGGCAGATAACTTTTACCCATCACATTGAACAAATATAACAAATCCTTAAACCACTTCTGAGAAATTCAGATTTGATGTTGTAAGGCCGGTTGCCTTGCTGGGAGCTCGGACGCACCCCCGCTCCCGTCCCTTTTTCCCTTCTACAAGCCCCGAGCAAGCTCAGACATACTCGGGCATGCTTGCACAGCCTGGTCTTCTCTTAAAAAGCCCAGTATGCAAACAAAGTGCTGCAACCATAGCTTCTTAATAACCAATAGCAGCTAAGCCCTAACAACCAATAGCCGCTAAGCCTTAACAACCAATAGCAGCCGAGTTTTAACAAGCCAAGTCCTAGGTCAAGGCTTGTAACTTACCCAATAGCAGTCTTGCTCTCCCACAACCAATTGAGCTGTTTCACTCCCTATAAAAACCCCTTGTCTAAAAATAGACTCACTGTCTAAAAA
>CAUYQU010011430.1:0-24789 GCA_963574635.1 Cheracebus regulus | reverse complement strand
ATAGCATGGGGAGAAATGCCAGATATAGGTGAAGGGGAGGAAGGCAACAAATTACACTGCCACGTGTGTACCTATGCAACAATATTGTATGTTCTTCACATGTACCCCAAAACCTAAAATGCAATAAAAAAAAAAAACAATAGAAATACAGTAAACCCTTGAATAATTTGGGGGTTTGGGCACCAACCCCCTCCCATGCAGTCAAAACTCTGCATGTAACTTTTGGCTTTCTCAAAACTTAACTACTAATAGCCTACTGTTGACTGGAAACCTTACTGATAAACAGTTGAGTTACACATATTTTGTATAAGGCATGTATTACATGCTGTGTTCTTACAATAAAGTAAGCTAGAGAAGGGGTGGGGGTGGAAAAAATTAAGAAAAAAAAAAGTAAGCTAGAGAAAAGAAAATGTTTTTAAAACAATCATAAGGAAGAGAAATATATTTACTATTCATTAATTGGATGATTGGAAATGGATTATCCTAAAGGTCTTCATCCTCATCGTCTTCGTGTTGAGGAGGCTGAGAAGGAGGAGAAAGAAGAGGGAATAGTCTTATTGTCTCAGAGATGGCAGGGGCAGAAGGAAATCCAGATAAAAATGGATCCACACTGTTCAAACTTGTGTTATTCAAGAGCCAATTGTATATTTTCTTACAATTCGGGAGGCTAGGTCCAAAATCAAGGTGTTGACAGTTTTGATTTCTCTGGAGACCTCTCCCTCTCTCCTTGGGTCATAAAGGGACAGCTTCTTTCTTTATCCTCACATGGTCTTTTCTCCGAGTGTGCACATCCCTGGAGTTTCTCCCTCTTCTTAGAAAGACACTAGTCCTATTGGATTAGGACCCCACCCTTTTGATTTCATTTCACCCTAAATTTACCTCTTTAAAGACCTTTCCAATACAGTCACTTTTGGGATTAGGACTTCAACATAAATTTGGGGGATATACAAGTTAGTCCATAACACCCCTTTTAAGCATTAAAGCCATTCAATTATTAGAACATTGCAATGAGATATTACAGTACTGGTCAGGAGAGTGGATTTAGAGTTAGTCCATCCGGTTCAATCCTAGCTCAGGCACTAGTAAACAACATGTCCAACTTTGTGCAGCTATTTAATCTTACAGGGTTTTTATTGTCTCATCTGGAAAATAAGAATAATAATGGTAATAATGACAATACTAAATATGGTAATGGTAACATACAACATAGTGATGATGATAATGGTAATTAGTATGGTTATTGTAAGGGTTTAATGTTATAATTTCTGTAAAGCACATAATGCAGTATCTAGCACATAGTACAGCTTTACTTAATGCTAATACTGATAATAATCCATTAACATTCTTCTCTAGACTAGAGAACTCTTACTTACTCTTCTTTGGCATGATTTCAGTCCCCTCAGCCTAAGCTATATGTCCTTAAAGTGATATAGTATGCCTATGTGCATGAATTAGGCAAAGCCTATCACTTCTGTGAGTTGGAAACATACATCCTAATAATGGAATCTAATACCCAATTCAGTCTTTTGGCATTCACATAACAATAAATTCAGAAAAAGCTGTCAATTAAATCCCCTGAGTCTTGACTCTTGAGTCTTTCTCTTTGGAGGTTTCTGCTGAGCCAGTTCTCATTCCTACCTACATTTTGGAAGGTCAGTTTCCAGTAGTAAAAGTCATAATTATTCATTTATTTACATTACATTTTATTTTGTTAGCATCTACATCTTCAGCTCATTCTCTCTTCTGTATGTTCACAAATCATCTCATTTGTCATTAATAATCTGTTTAAGATTTTTCTGCAGATGCATCCAAGTTTTCTGATTTGTCTAGGGGAACAGCTCTGGCTTGATGCCCTGGCTACCTTGCACATATCCATATAAACAAAGCTTGAAGCACAGCTTATCTGAGTCTTGGCAGAACATAATCCTGGAACAGGGAGGATGGGAGGTTCTCAGGAGATGTCATGAGGCCATCTCTCACTCACCTTTCTGAAAGGATGTCATGAGACAGCTTCTCATAGCCTCCTTCATTTTGAAGAATTCTAGACCTTTCTGCCATAAACCCAGAAGAGAGCTGTGGAAAATAAAACTTCTTAGCTGGGGTCTAAATTTGGCTCCTTAGCCAAGTAAATGAGGTATTTCACAACTCATGTTGCTGTCATTACTTCCATTTGTTTCTGTGTCATCCTTTTTTGTGTGTGGGACAAGCACCTGGCAGGTGGACACTTTGGCTTATTCTTCTGTTTTCTCTAGGTTTGATGGTTAATACTGAATGTCAACTTGATTGAATTGTAGGATACAAGGTATTGTGCCTGGGTGTGTCTGTGAGGATGTTGCCAAAGGAGATTAACATTTGAATCAGTGGACTGGGAGAGACAGATCCACTCTTAACCTGGGTGGGCACCATCTAATCAGTTGCCAGCATGGCTAGGATAAAAGCAGGCAGAGGAATGTGGAAGGACTAGACTGGCTGAGTCTTCTGGCCTCCAACTATCTCCTTTGTTGGATGCTTCTGGCCCTCAAACATTGGATTTCAAATTCTTCTGCTTTTGGACTCTTGGACCTGCACCAGGGGTTTGCCAAGGGCTCTCAGGCCTTTGACCTCAGAAAGAAGGCTGCACTGTCAATTTCCCTACTTTTGAGGTTTTGGGAATTGGACTGGATTCTCTGCTCCTCAGCTTGCAGATGGCCTATTGTGGGACTTCACCTTGTGATCATGTGAGTCAGTACTTCTCAATAAACTCATATATATATATGAGTTGGTTTGGGGGTTTAGTTGGTTTTGCAGTTTCTGGAGTTAGCTGCTTAATATGACTAGACCCAAAATTGCTGAGGACTCTATTTCTACTAGTATGGAGAACTTAGAGAGTTTTTGGCATGAATTGTTTAGAAGCTTATGCAAAATAAATGCATTTGATACTTCTGGTTCACCACTCATGAGAGGCAAGAAGTTTAGTGACTCTATACATAATATCTTTGACCATATGTGGGAACCAAGGAATATGATGAAGTTGGTTGGTTGCTCCTAAGTTCACTAGACAAAGTGATGAAAGAAAATGTTGAACTCAGGGATTCTATCTCTCAGCTCCAGAGGCACATACTGATCCTCAAATCTTCTCAGATTGTCCTAAGTGAGAGTCTTATCTCCTTCAGAGAAAGGGCTGGAATTGTGGAAAATGAGACACAAGCTCTTATGCAAGTGGCTCACCTGCAATGAAAGATGCATGCACAGCCTTGCCAAGTGTCTACTGCTAAAGTGAGGGCATTGATTGAAAAAGAGCACTAGACAAGGATGCCCTCTCTCACCACTCCTATTCAATATAGTATTGGAAGTTCTAGCCAGAGCAATCAGGCAAAAAAAAAAAAAAAGGAATACAGGGTATTCAATTAGGAAAGGAGGAAGTCAAATTGTCTCTATTTGCAGATGGCATGATTCTGTACTTAGAAGACCCCATCTTCTCAACCCCAAATCTCCTGAAACTGATAAGCAACTTCAGCAAAGTCTCAGGATACAAAATCAATGTGCAAAAATCACAAGCATTCCTATACACCATTAACAAACTTAAAGAGAGCCAAATCAAGAATGAACTGCCATTCACAATTGCTACAAAGAGAATAAAATACCTAGGAATACAACAAACAAAGGATGTAAAGAACCTCTTCAAGGAAAACTACAAACCACTGCTCAAGGAAATAAGAAAAGACACAAACAGATGGAGAAACATTCCATGCTCATGGTTAGGAAGAATCAATATTGTGAAAACGGCCATATTGCTCAAAGTAATTTATAGATTCAACGCCATCCCCATCAAATTACCTATGACCTTCTTCACAGAATTGGAAAAAACCACCTTAAACTTCATATGGAACCGAAAGAGAGCCCACATAGCCAAGTCAATCCTAAGCAAAAAGAATAAAGCTGGAGGCATCACACTACCTGACTTCAAACTATAATACAAGGCTACAGTAATCAACACAGCATGGTACTGGTACCAAAAGAGAGATGTAGACCAATGGAACAGAACAGAGGCCTCGGAGGCAATGCCACACATCTACAGCCATCTGATCTTTGAAAAACCTTACAAAACAAGCAAAGGGGAAAGGGTTCCTTGTTTAATAAATGGTCTTGGGAAAACTGGCTAGCCATGTGCAGAAAGCAGAAATTGGACCCCTTCCTGACACCTTACAATAAAATTAACTCTAGATGGATTAAAGACTTAAACATAAGACCTAACACCATAAAAACCCTAGAAAAAAAACCTAGGGAAAGCCATTCAGGACATAGGCATAGGCAAGGACTTCATGACTAAAACACCAAAAGCATTGGCAACAAAAGCCAAAATAGACAAATAGTACCTAATTAAACTCCAGAGCTTCTGCACAACAAAAGAAACAACCATTAGAGTGAACTGGCAACCAAAAGAATGGGAAAAAATGTTTGCAATCTACCCATCTGACAAAGGGTTAATATCCAGAATCTACAAAGAACTAAAACAGATTTACAAGAAAAAAACAACCCCATTCAAAAGTGGGCAAAGGATATGAACAGACACTTTTCAAAAGAAGACATATATGAAGCCAACAAACATATGAAAAAATGCCCATCATCACTGGTCATTAGAGAAATGCAAATCAAAACTACACTGAGATAGCACCTCTGCCAGTTAGAATGGTGATCATTAAAAATCTGGAGACAATAGATGCTGGAGAGGATGTGGAGAAATAGGAACACTTTTACACTGTTGGTGGGAGTGTAAACTAGTTCAACCATTGTGGAAGTCAGTGTGGCACTTCCTCAAGGATCTAGAAATAGAAATACCATTTGACCCAGCAATCCCATTCCTGGGTCTATATCCAAAGAATTATAAATCATTCTATTATAAAGACACATGCACACATATGTTCATTGAGGTTCCATTTACAATAGGAAAGACCTGGAACCAAACCAAATGCCAATTGATGATAGACTAGACGAGGAAAATGTGGCACATATACACCATGGAATACTATGCAGTCATAAAAAACTATGAGTTTGTGTCCTTTGTAGGGACATGGATGAATCTGGAAACCATCATTCTCAAAAAACTGACACAAGAACAGAAAATCAAATACCACATGTTCTCATTCATAGGTAGGTGTTGAACAATGAGAACACATGGACACAGGGAGGGGAGCATCACACATTGGGTTCTGTTGGAGGGGACTAGGGGAGGGACAGCAGTGGGTAGGGATTTGGGGAGGGATAACATGGGGAGAAATGCCAGATATAGGTGATGGGGATGGAGACAGCAAGCCACATTGCCATGTATGCACCTATGCAACAATCCTGCATGTTCTGCACATGTACCCCAGAACTTAAAGTGCAATAAAATATATATAAAAATAAAAATAAATTTAAAAAATTAAAAAAAAAATGAGACCCTGCAACTTGAAATGGGGACATGTGAGGGGACCCTGATGATGCCAGGAGCACTAAGCTTCTAAAGTCTGATGAGCCTTTTTTTGCCAGGGAAACAGCCTCCTCACCCCCAGTGGTAGCAATGTCCCCTCCCCAACCCAGCCTTTCCACCTTTGTCTGAAGAGGTTAACCCTACACTGCCTGAGGCAACCAGTGATGGCCTCCCCTGAGGCAGTTGCCAGGCAAGACAACGTTGATTCTCCTCAAGACCCACTCCCCAACAATCCTGTTTGCTTCTAGACCTATAACTTGACTAAAGTTCTGGCAGGCCCCCTAGAGGTGATGTTCAGAGTGTGACTCACGAGGCAGTGTGCTACATGCCAAAAGAACTGCTTGAGTTTTCTAATTTATATAAGCAGAAAGAAATCTGCAGAACAGAATGGGAATTCATATTAAGGGTGTGGGATAATTGGATAGTGGAAAAGATGTAAAGTTAGATGATGCTGCACTTATTGATATGGGCCTACTAAGCAGGTATTCTGCATTTAATGTTGCAGCACAGGGAGTTAAAAATATATTGTAATAGTTGATTTGCTTGGTTAGCTGAACCATGGATCAAAAGATGGCCCACTGTGGCTGATCTGGAAGTGCCTGATCTCCCTTGGTTTAATGTAGAGGGAGGGATCTAAGGCTAAGGGAGATTGGGATGCTGGAGTGGATTAGTCACTTTAGATCTACTCATCCCAACTAGGAGGGTCCAAAAGATATACCCTTCACCAATACTTTGCAAAATAGATTTGTGAGGGCAGAACCTGCATCCTTGAAGAGCACTATAATTGCTCTTCTCTGTATGCCAGACCTTACGGTGAGAACCATAGTCACTCAACTACAAAATTAAAATGCAATGGGAATAATTGGATCCTGAGGTGGCAGTGGCCAAGTAGTAGCAGTTAACCATCACAGGCAATGTGGGAATAGGTACCATAATGGAAAGCAGAGGCAAAGCAGCAACCAGAATAGTGTGACTCATGTAGAGCTCTGGCATTGGCTAATCACCATGTTCCTAGAAGTGAAATTGACAGGAAGCCTACTGCATTCTTACTTAATTTATATAAGTGGAAAACTTCCAGGTCGAGTGGACAAGAGACTAATTCAAATTATAAAAACAGAGAAATCATGGTCCTTCAATTAATTTCCAGATTTAAACCAGTTTACAGACCCATAACCCCTGGAATGAAGGGGAGGCCATGTCCCATTGAGGAAGAACCTCACTACATTACCAACAATTTACACTGTTGATCATTCTTCCATCTTTCCCCAAGGAGACATCTGGCCTTTTACTGGGGTAACTGTACATTGGAGAAAGGGAAAAAATGATCAGGTCTCAGGGACTACTGGACGCTGGCTCTAAGCTGATGTTGATTCCTGGGGACCCAAAACATCATTGTGGTCCAGTTAAAGTAGGGGCTTATGGAGGTCAGGTAATTAATGGAGCTTCAGCTCAGATCCAACTTACAGTGGATCCAGTGGGTCCTCAGACTCATTCTGTGGTCATTTCTCTGTACCAGAATGCATAATTGGCATAGACATACTTAGTAGCTGATAGAACTCCCACACTCAGTAAGTAATAAGAAGTCCAAATCTAAATTCTAATTAATCATTGGGCTTTGTCTCTGCCTTATTTTGTAAGTGTGGGTGAGCCTGACAGTTTGTGGAGCTTTCCTTTTAAGAAAAAAAAATGAATTTAGCTGACCCTGATTTTTTCTGAATTTTTCTACTTCTCAGAATTCCTCAAAGAATGTCCACAGCCATTTGACAGTTTCATTCACAATTTGTCTTAGCACCGTGGGTCGCAAGTCACCGCAGCCAGAAGTTTATAATTTATAACAATGAGTTGTTGCTAGTTGCTTTCTTGTAATCTTTTCACCCATTTGAACATGTCACTCTTATCCAAGTTTATTTCATGTTTGAGCCTATGTTGCCTATGAAAATTTCACCTGCCATTAGTCCACTGCACAAAATTTCTAATTCTAAAATTCCCAGCTTTCTGAATATTGGATAACTCTATTTTACATCAAAGCAGCCATTCATTCATTTATTCAAACTCTTACCAAATAGTTACTTACCAGAGACACTCAGACACTACTAAAGGGTTAACACTTATCAAAGATCCTTAATATGTACTCATTCCTTTTCTATGTGAAGTCTTTTGACCCTCACAACAGCTTTATAAGGTATATTTCATTATTACTATGTCCATTTTTATATTATTGAAGTGGTACTTGAAAAGGTTAAATACTTATAATTATCATAAGATGAACAAGGCATGATCCTAACACTCCATCAGTTCACAATCCAATTGTCTCCAAGCCTATGAAGTCTAAGTCATCATTCCAAACAACCTTAACTGATACAGTATGAAGAGCTTCCTGAAATTGGGGTTAAACAAAAGCAGACGAGATGGTGCAAATTGTTAGGGAACTTAGGTAGCAAAGGCAGAAAATAGAGGAAGGGAATGAGAAATGTATCCATGAACTAAGGGCATCATCTTTTATAATGTTTTAGCTTGAATTATGTCCTCCAAAAAAATAGTTTTAACCCCTGTTGTCTGAAAATAAACATCTTTTATATTACCTTGTTCGGAAATGTAGAAGGATCTTTGTGAATTGTAATCAAGATATCATAAATAGATTAAGGTGTTTCCCAATCCAATATGGCTGGTGTCCTTATGAGAAAAGAAAGAGACACGGGGAAGAGAACACTGTGTGAAGAGGGAGATACAGAGGGTAAGACAGCCATGGGAAGATGGAGACAGAGACTCTGGTGATAATGTCACAGCCAAGGGATGCCTTGGACAACCAGAAGTTGAAGGAGGCAAGGAAGGATCCTCTCTTCAAGCCTTTAGAGGTAGCATTGCCTTGATGACACCTTGATTTCAGACATCTGGCTTCCAGAAAAATGAGAGAATAAATTTCTGTTGTTTTAAGCCATTAAGTTTGCAGTACTTAGTTATGGAAGTCCTACAAAACTAATCCAACATTCAAGGCCAATTTAAATGCTACGTCCTCGGTGAATATATTACTGGACACTTCTCAAATTAGAATGAATCACTCTCTCTGTGGCAGACCCATAAGACTTGATTTAAACTTGATTTGACACGTCTATCATATAGTATGTACATTTATCCTCTTAGCTTGAAACTGCCTTTAACTCTTGGGCCTACATAACACTTTGCCTTATATATTAGCGGTAGCTCAATAAACATTTCTTAATTGGTATTACTGACCTGAATTGTCTCAGAGAAGAAAAAGAATGTATAGACTAAGCAATTATATCCAGATTTTTTTAATAGCATAAGCTTAGTGTTTAATAGCTCAGAACTTGTTGCTATTTTATGATTTAAATTTCTCTTTATTTTAAATTTCCCTTTATTATAAATTTTACGAAATTTCACTTAATGTAATCACTTGAGTCCAAAGACAAAGCCAAAAATAAAATTTCTGTGCACCACCAACATGAAACTATAGTGGGAATGTGTTGGCACAAACTTTTCTAGTGCTGAAGAATTTTAGGAAACGTGAGGATTCCACCAATCCAGGCATGATTCTATTAAAAATAGTTTTTCTCTTTCTCATAACACAGGAAAGAAAACATTGTCATTTTAAGCTAATTATTTTGTATATAATTTCTGGTTGATTAAGGCTTACCTCTAGTACTAGAATAGGAAATCTTTGGTAAGGAAAGAAGCTATAATGGAAACAAAAAAGTTAACTCTGTAAACTATAACAGTATTTATCGATAATTTTTCACACCTCATAGAGCAGCCCTCTGCCTTCAAGGTCATGTTTCTGTCCCTCTTTTTCTGCCACCTGAATGTGCCTGGGGGAAAACTAATTTTAATGTGATCCTGTTAAAAAATAACCTGATGCATTCCAAAGCCACATTGAAGTAAATTTTGCATTACTTTTTATTTGCTTCATGAAGCATCGCACCTTTTCCTCTAAAATTAAATTAATCACCATTTATACCACTCTTATTGAAATTGCTATTAGGAAAATTATAATTAAGAATCTCCTTTCTCCTTCATCAAAATGTTAACTCCCCAAGGATAAGAACCACGTTTTATAACTCTGTATCCCATGTAGGGTTATTTCTGGCACATTTTGAATATTTATTAAGTACCTATTCAATTAATATTGGCTAAATTGAATTTAGGATACTTGTGCCATGGCTCTGTTCCATTAACACATATAAACCAAAAATTTACAAGCATAGTCCAATGGAGAGAAATCATGACTCAATCATATACATTACAATCACAAACTGAGTTTACATATCACAAATTTCTTCACAAGTTTTCTACACCTCTCTAGATGTTATAGAATTGAGCAAAGAAACTGAACTATAACTTCCCAATTTATTTACCCAAAATCATAAGGCTGAAGGGAAGAAATGTTCTAACCTGAAGAATAACAAATGAATAACAAATATGCCCACATTGACCTTTTACTTGTTGCTAATGCAGCACTGACTTAGAGTACAGGATAAGTGTCTAAAAAAGAGAGCCAAATCATGGCTCAAACAAGACAGGAGTTTACGATTCTCTCATGTTACAGCCCAGAGTTGGCAGGTGGTCCACAGTAGGTAGGAAGCTGTACTCCCTGAAAACCATACAGGAGTATGGATACTGGAAGATGATTAGAAATCTCTAATTAGCAATCACTAATCTCTAGCTAATCACCAATTAGTTTCTTTCAGTGTTACTCTCTACCCAGGAAGGGTATTTGAGAAAATAGGTAAATATTTGCTAATTTCATAAGTCTTACCATCGTGATTCTTAAAAAGCTTATGCTAACAATTTATTATTTACTCTATTTAAGGAAGATTTACTAATATTGAGGTGTCTTGTTTCTTGAACCAAATTTTCCATGAGCACAGTATCATGTTCATCTAAAGTGAAAAAAGGCCCAAATGTCTCCGAGTAATACCTTTGCCCATGTCTTCATTGTTCAAGGAGCCCATATCCCCACATTCACTCTTCTTCATAGTTACTTGTATTAGTTTTGCTGCACAAAAAAAGCCATCCCAAAATTTAATAGTTTTTTATTTTTCACAGTTCTCTGGGTTTGTTAAGGACTTTCTTTGTTCTGTGCCACCACTGCCAGGGCTGGGTGGTCTACAATAGACTTATTCATATATATCACAGTTGCCAGGCTAGTTAGTATGATAAGGATGCCTACTAAGATAGCCTGCCTCTGGTCCACATGATCTCATATTTCATATGCTTCTCCTCATAGTGGTCCAAGGTTCCAAACAGAAGCAAGAGAGAATAAATTCCATGAGTAAGTGACTTTCAAACCTCTGTTTGTACCAATTTTGCTAATGTCTCATTGGGGAAAAAAAGTCACATAATTATTCTTAAATTCAAGATGTAGAAAACAGACCCCAACTTTTGAGGTGAAAGGCTTAAAATATTATGACTCTTTGCAAACAATGACTGTCCGCCCCCTAGCCATAATCACTTCAAATCATCCCAAATGGAAAATATGTAGACCCAATTCCAGGGCCCCAAGAAATCTTGTCCAATTATGATGTCAGGCTCAAAGCCCATAATCTCATAATCTGTATCAAGACCAGATGCAGATGAGGCTACTTAGACATAGATCAACAAGAGAAGATCTTGTGGATCTGAAAAGATGAATTATCTACATCCCTTCAACAAATATACACTGGTGAGACAAGAACAAGCTAACCACAATGAATACTCCCATCAAAGAGAGGAAGGGCAGGAGGCAAATGGCAGACACTAGTTGATATGGCTTGGATCTATGCCCTCACCAAATTTCATGTTGAATTGTCCCAATGTTGGAGATGGGACCTGGTGAAAGGTGATTGAATTACATGGAGCTGGTTTCTCATGAATGGTTTGACACCAACCCCTTGGTGCCATTATGATGTTAGTGAATTAATTCTCATGAGATTTGGTTATTTAATGGTGTACTCCCTCTTTTTCTCTTGCTCTGGCCATATAACATACCTGCTTCTCCTTCACATTCTGCCATAATTGTAAGTTTCTGAGGGCTCCCCAGAAGCCAAGCAGATGCCAGCATCATGACTCTGTATAGCCTGCAGTACCATGAGCCAATTAAAACCCTTTTTTAAATAAAGTACATAGTCTCAGGTATTTCTTTACAATAATGCAAGAATGGCCTAACATACCTGTTTATATCAATCGGTGAAATCCAGCCAAGAGTATGTCATCAGGGAGCAGGAAATATTCCTTGATTGTTATGATCAGGACCCAGATCCTCTCCCTGGGAGTGGTTATCCTCTGCCCCACTCTCAGAGCTCTTGTCTTCTCCCTCTGAGTATTATTTCTTTTTAATAAAGGATGTTCCACATTCACAGCTAGCTGCTCCTCAGCCTTCCGCTTGATCATAGGAAGTTGAGATCTCAAAGGTCTTTTTTCATTTCATTGTTTCTGTCCCTTTTGGTTCAAGCTGGTAGTGCTTGTACTGGCATACATCTCTCTAAAATTATATGTTTGTTCTATGCAACTTATTTGAGTTTACTTCATACTCCAAAAACCACATCTATGATTATCTGACAGGCCTCTGTGTATTGCACCACATATCAAGTAACTGAGCAATCGACCAGTGCTAAATCTGACTCTTTGTTTTTGTTTCTGGTTCTGATTCTGATGGTTTCTGGTTGATTGTGTGCATACCAGTGGCAGCAGTATAAAAGATGGATTTTGATATGGTCATTTTATTAAGAAGTTTCTGATGAGCTTGAGGTGTCAGGAATAGGCAGGATAAGAAATATAGAATCTAACACACTTATTAGCCTTTTTGTTTTTATGTTTATATGTTTCAATTGCATCTGTAGTAATATGAGATTCTTCACCTCTAAAGATTCTTCCTTGTTTATCCAAAAACTCTGACCTTTTAGTATGTACTTATTAGGATCAGATTGTCAAAATCTGAAAAATGGAATTTCTATGAAGAAAATAAACCAAATCCTTAACTAGCTTTCTTTGATTTCTCTGAATAAATGAATGATTCCAAATTAATGTCCCAAGACTCTTTAGGGCTAAAGAGAGGAAAGAAAAGAAATTTATATCATTTTAAATTGGAAATTAATTCCGGAAAAAAAGGTTTTCTAAGAGCCATGTAAGCCAAGAATTAATGATTCCTCAAAATATAATCAGAATCAATCTTTAGAAAATGATAAAAATCAGTGACATTATTATAATGTGTATGGACAATGAAAAAGTGTTCTGCCAAATTCAGATGACAATAAAAAATTATAGAGATCCTCAAAAACAATGCTTCCTTGACTGATCAAATGATCCTTAATTATATGGTTTTATTTTGCTAACTGAAAGACATTCTTATTAGCTACGGAAGCCTCTATTTCAACCATCAGTTCCGAAGCTCTTTTGCAATAAGTTCCTTTAATTTGCAAGAGTGATAAAATTTCTATCATATTAATAGAAAACACATTTGTGCAAACAGTTTTATATGCCTTGGTTACCTTGGGGGTAATTAATAAACCATGTTATAAGTTATCTTAAAATCTAATGGAGTGGAGGACATTACTCCAGTTGTGAGGAAGTAACTTATATAGACTTGTCCACCCATCATAAAGAACTAGAAAAATGGACTAAATATGTGAAACAACTGTTTTTGGAAACTGGAGAACATACATTAAACAACTATGACCCCTAAGATAAGAGAAATAATCAAACTGGACAATAAAATCACTCTGGCCAGCACTTTACAATCCATGCTGGAAGAAAGAACCCAAACAGAGCATAGGAGAGTAACTAAATTTGTGAAGGGAAGATTGGAATTAAAGAATGCTCATATGGTTGGAATTTGTAGGAAAGAACCAGAGGTGAGGGGACCATGAAAGGAAAGGGCTCCAGAAATCTGATAGGGATCTGCTCCAAACTATAACTGAATACTAAGTTGTGCTTGCATAGGGTAAAATTTCACAATGTCAAGAAAAAACAATTAGAAAATATAAACGAGACAATTCTCAGAGCTCACACAGTAAGGACAGACTTCTGAGTTTTAAGAAACTATTGTTGGAGTGGCTGCATCGCCCACCTACAATGTTTCCACCAAGAGTAGAGACCTGAGACGTATCATTTCTACATAATAGGGGTAAACTAGCCTTGCAGTAAAGGCTACGCTAGACATGCCTTTAAAACAGGCCTCTAAAAGCTCAAGCAAATCTGCAGGTAATTTAGCTGCCTTCCAGAAAAAAATGTCAGTGCTCCTTAAGAAAATTCAGCAACATAAAAGTCAACACTTAATAACAAGAATGAAAACATGAGCATTAAGTAAACGAATAATAATTGATTGAGAAGCTGGAAAATGGAACCCAGTATCCAGGGGAAACAAAGAAATCATTGAAAAATGTTTTAGGCCAGGCGCGGTGGCTCATGCCTATGATCCCAGCACTTTGGGAGGCCAAGGCAGGTGGATCATCTAAGGTCAGGGGTTTGAGACCAGCCTAACCAACATAGTAAAATCCTGTCTCTACCAAAAATATAAAAATTAGCCAGGTGTAATGGTGCATACCTATAATCCCAGCTACTTGGGAGGCTGAGGCATGAGAATCACTTAAACCCAGGAAGCAGAAGTTGCTGTGTGAGTCATGATTGCAGAGTGAGATTGTGTTAAAAAAAAAAAAGTTTTAAAACTAGAAATGATGATCTCTGGTAGTTTATGAGCATGATGACTAGGTTTTTCATGCACACGTGATGTGCCACACTGGAAACTTGTTATAATGTCTGAACAATAGGCATCTGACCTTAAAGAAAAGATAAAAAGCTAGAAATGAATTACAAAATTATCAAACAGGGATTTGTAAGGGCTAGTGTTAATGTGATGAATTTTTAATTTTAAATAAAAACGTATACATAATACAGAATATAATTAATAAAATCAAGTCCTAAAGATGAAGAATACAATATTTAAGATAAAAATTTTACTGGATTGACTTAGTATAAATTAGATGCTGCAGAAGATCAGTAAACTTGAAGATAGAATAATCAAAACTTTACAAATTAAGACATGGAAAGAAAAATATAAGAAAGAAAAATAAACAGAGGCTGGGCATGATAGCTCTTCCTTATAATCCTAGCACTTTGGGAGGCTGAGGCATACAGATTGTTTGAGCCCAGAAGTTTGATACTAGCTTCGGCAACATTATGAAACCCCATCTGTATTAGCCAGGTGAGGTGGCATGTGCCTATACTCTCAGCTATGCAGGAGGCTGAGGTGGGAGGATTGCTTGAACCCAGGAGGTGGAAGTTGCAGTGAGCCAAGATCTCTCAACTGCACTCCAGCCTGGGTGAAAAAATGAGACTCTGTCTCAAAAAACAAAAACAAACAACAAAAAACAAACTTCAGTGTTTCTTGGACAACATTAGGCTTAACTTACATGAAAAATATTCAAAGAATAAGGTTGTGAATTTGATAAATTTCATGAAAACAGCACACAAATTCCCCCCTACCCAAAAAAAGCCACTAAGAAAAACACATTATAATAAAACTACTGAAGATCAAGAAAACAAACCCAAAATTTTTCACCAAAGAGAAAAAAGAGACATCATATACAGTAGAAAAATGCAAAGAATTATTAGTGTTCTCATCAGAAAAATGCAAGCCATAAGTCAATGCAGCAACAACATTTAAGTCCTGGAAAAAAAGTTAACCTAGAAATTTATAGCAAGTAAAAATGTCCTTCAAAACTAAAGACAAAATACTTTTTCAAAGAAATCAATAAAAGAATTCTAAGCATTTTTCTGGAAATATAAAAAATATTAAAAGGTTTTCAGTTTGGACAAGAATACTAGATAGAAACCTAGATCTACATAAAGGAATAAAGAGTGCTGAAAATGGATAATATATGGTAAAATTTGAAACTTTTTCTTGTTTTTAAATTTTTTAAAGATATTTTGTTATGTAAGAAAAAATAACAGCAATGAACTCTGTGGTTTATAAAATACAGAGAAGTAAAGTATATCTAGGAATAGAACAAAATATAGAAGTGAGTAATGGAATAGAATATGGTTGCAAGATTTCTTCATTGTCCATGAAGTAGTGTTATGTCATTAGAATGCAGTAAGAAATTAGAGGGGGTAGCCAAGATGGCCATCTGAAAGCAGCTAGTTTGTGCTGATGTCATGGAGAAAGACAGAACCTCTTTTATACAAGGGAACCTCCCCAACCCAGGGCAGCGATGAGTAAATATGCAACCCTGGGAACCCACACTTCTCCCACAGATATTTGCAACCCTCAGGTCAGTAGATATCCTCATGAACCCATTCCACCAGGGCCTTCAGTCTGACACACAGACCTACATGGAATCACAGCAGAGCATGGAATGTCTGCTCAGGCATATGCAGAGATCTGGGAGCCTGAGATACCTGGGCTTTCCGGGCTTCCTAGCAAAAGCAGCTGTAACTCTGGCAAAGCAGGAGGTCAGGCTTCCTTACATACCACTAGAAAAGGGGCAGAATCCAGTGGGATGAGCAGCAACAGTCTATGGGCCATGCTTCCATGACACCTCACAGGATAAGACCCACTATCTTGGAACTCCCTCAGCCACTGGTAGCAGTGCTACACTTCTCTGAAAAAGATCTCCCAGTAGGATGTGCCAGCCACCACCTCTGTTGTTTGGCTGACTTAGCCATTTCAGCCTTCAGGCTTTGGAGAGTCTGAGGTGACTGGGGCCTGAAATGGGCCCCCAGCACATCACACTGGCTATATACAAATGTGGCCAGACTGCTTATTTTAAAGCAGATCTCCAACCCTGTTTCTCTTCACTGGGCAGGACCCTCCAACTTGGGTCTCCAGGTACCCTGATCAGTGTTCTCCAGCAGACAGAGTTTTGAAACCTCTCTGGGGCAGAGCTCCCAGAGGGAGGGGCAGTCCACCATCTTTGCTGTTTCACAGTCTTCACTGTTGATACCTCCAGGCACTAGAAAATCCGAGGTGACTAGAGACTAGAGTAGATCCCCAGCATACAGCAGCAGCCTCTCAGAAAAGTGACCAGACTGTTATGTAGGTGCTTGTCCCCATAGCTCTTCACCAGGCAGGTCCTCCAGGCCTGAGCCTTCCACCACCCCCTGCCAGGGCTATTGAGCCAGTAGCAGCTTTAGCATCTTTGGAACAACCTGGACAGACCCCTCCTCCCAGGCAGCAACTGAAAGCCTCTCTGCCCTCTGCACCAGAACTACATTTGCTACCCTAAAACTAATGAAGGAGCTAAGGCCCTAAGTGCCTTATCCATACCTCCAACAAGCTGCAGTTGACCCAAGGAGAAGAGACCAGTTCATCTCTTACAGGTTCTGCATCTGCCCCTACCCCATGTTGCTCATCACCAGTCAAGAAACCATTGGCTTGGGCCCACATCACAGATTCTCCATCCTGAGAAGATTGCACTGAGCAATTATTGACCTGCATCTTTCTGGGGTGGAGCCCTCAGGAGACAAGTAAAGGACTCTTGGCCACAACCATTACTAAGGTCCCTTCCTCTGTTGCCTCCAAGTTGGTGAGAAACATAAACCCTAAGATGGCTCTAGAGACGCAGTGAGCAGTGCAGGAGTGAAAGCCTGCAATCTATAGCCAGCACACAAGAGAGAGAAGAGACCACATTTTCAAAGCATTTAGAGAGAACCCAGTTGCAACTGTGAGGAAACACAGAGGAGCCACAGAACCAAGCAAAAGTCTACCAAGTGACCAATAAGCCTACGTGCCATCTACTGGATCACACCCCAAAGCTTCAACACCAAAAATATCTTGCTAATATACCCCCATGTGAGACCAAAGACAAGAAGTCAGCTTCAAATAAAGACTCTGCACAAAGCACAGCACTGAGAAAGCATCCAGTAAAGTTTATTGACTGTACTCAATCTCCACTCCAGTTAAAGGACATTCACATACAGAGATGAGAAAATACGAATGCAAGAACTCTGATAGCTCAAATGGACAGAGTCCTATGTCCTCCAAACAACTGTACCAGTTCTCCAACAAGAGTTCTTAACCAGGCTGAGCTGGCTGAAATGACAGAAACAGAATTCAGAATATGCATAGAAACAAAGAACATTGAGGTTCATGAGAATGGCAAAACCAAAACCAAGAAAACTAAAAATCATAATAAACAATACAGGAGCTGAAGGATGAAATAGCCAGTATGAAAAGGAACCTAATAAATCTGGCAAAGCTAAAAAACACAATACAATAATTTAACAATGCAATCATAAGCACTAACAGTAGAATAGACCAAGGAGAGGAAAAAATCTCAGAAATTAAAACCTGGCTCTCTGAAATAAGACAGTGAAACAAAAATACAGAAGAAATAAGGAGAGGATTGAATAAAACCTCCAAGAATTATGGGACTAGGTAAAAAGACCAAATCTATGAATCACTGGCTTCCCTGAAAGGGAGAAATAAAACCAAAATCTTGGAAAACATTTTTCAGGATATTGTCCGTGAACATATTCCCAACTTTGTCAGAGAGATCAATAATCAAATTCAGGTAATATAGAGAACCCCTGCAAGATTCTACACAAGAAGATAATCTTTAAGACACACAATCATCAGATTTTCTAATGTTGAAATGAAAGAAAGAATGACACCCTACAAGCCAGAGAACTACATTTCACATTCTTAAAGGAAAAAACTTCAACCAAGAGTTTCATACCTAGCCAAACTGTTTCATAAGCAAATGAGAAATAAGATCTTTTTCAGATAAGCAAATGTTGAGGAGTTTATTCACTAGATCTGCCTTACAAGAGATCTTGAAAGGAGCATTAAATACAGAAAGGAAAACCACAATCAGCTCATACAAAATTACACTTAAATGCAAAGACCAGTGACACTAAAGAGCAACCACACAAATAAGCCAGCACAATAATTAGCTAACAATACAATGACAGGATTAAATCCGCAAATATCAATACTAACCTTAAATGTAAATGGGCTAAATACCCTATGAAAAAGGCACAGAATGGCAAGCTGAAGTGAAAAACCAGGACCCAATGTCATGCTGTCTTCAACAAACCCAAGATGCAAATATGTTCAAAATAAAAGGATGAAGGAAAATCTACCAAGCAAATGGAAAACAGAAAAAAGCAGGGGTTACAATCCTAATTTCAAATTAAATAGATTCTAAATCAACAAATATCAAAAAAGACAAAGAAGGGCATTAGATAACGATAAAGAGTTTAATTCAACAAGACCTAACTATCTTAAATATATATGCCTCCAACATGGAAGCACCCAGATTCATAAAGCAAATTCTTAGAGTCCTTCAAAGAGACATAGACTTCCACAAAATAATAATGGGAGGTTTCAACACATCACTAACAGTATGAGACAGATCATTGAGGCATAAAATTAACAACACCAGTGATCATTAGAGAAATGTGAATTAAAACCACAATGAGATACCATCTTACACCAATCAAAAATAACAAATGCTGGTGAGGTTGTGGAGAAAAGGGAACACTTATACACTGTTGGTGGGAGTATAAATTATTCAACAATTGCAGAAAACAGTTTGGCAATTTCTCAAAGTGCTAAAAGAGAACTACCATTCAACCAGGCAATCTCATCACTGGGTATATACCCAAAGGGATATAAATCATTCCACCACAAAAATACATGCACTCAAATGTTCATTGCAGCACTATTCACAATAGCAAAGACATGAAATCAACCTAAATGCCCAAAAATGACAGATCAGATAAAGCAACCATGTTGTATATACACCATGAAATACTATGCAGCCATAAAAAATTAAAATAAAAAAAAACAAGATTACGTCTTTTGTGGGAACATGGATGGAGCTGCAAGCTATCATCTTTAGCAAGCTAACACAGGAACAAAAAACCATATACTACATGTTCTCACTTATAAGTGGGAGTTAAATGATGAGAACTTCTGAACACAAAGAAGGGAACAGACACTGGGGTCTACTTGAGAGTGGAGGGTGGTAGGAGGGAAAGAAGCGGACAAAATAACTAATGGCTACTAGGCTTAATACCGCAATGGTGAAATAGTCTGTATGTACAGCAAACCCCTGTGACATGAGTTTACCTATATGACAAACCTGCACAAATACTCTCAAACATAAAATAAAAGTTAAAAAAAAGAAATAAATTAGATATGTATTTTGCAAACCCTGAAATATGCATTAGGAAAGGAAAAAGATTAAACAAGCCAATAGTGAAAATAAAAAGAAATATTAAAAATACTCTATTGAAAAAAAGAGCCAGGAATAATGGTAAAAAGGAACAAAGAAGAAATGGGACAAGAGAAAACAAAGTAAGATTTTAACACAGCAATATTAATAATATTAAATATAAACTAAAGGCTCCAACAAAAGGCAGTGATTTTCAGACTGTATTTTTTTATAAAGCAAGATTCAACTATATGTGGCATATTAAAAGAATTAATTTGAATACATAAAAATGGGTTAAAATAAAAAGATGGAAAAAGGATATATGAAAAATTTAATAATAAGAAAACTGCAGTGCGGTGCTCATACCTGTAATCCCAGCACTTTGGGAGGCCTCAGCTGGAGGATCACTAAGTCAGAAGATCAAGACCATACTGGCCAACATGGTGAAACCCTGTCTCTACTAAAAATACAAAAATTAGCCAGGCGTGGTGGTGCACACCTGTAGTCCCAGCTACTCAGGAGGCTGAGGCAGGAGAATCACTCGAACCGGGGAGGCAGAGTCTGCAGTGAGCTGAGATCACACCACCGCACTCCAGCCTCTGTGACAGAGCAAGACTCTGTCAAATAAATAAATAATAATTTTAAAAAGTAAGAAAGAAGAAGAAAACTGGAAAGACTATATTAATAGGAGTCAAATAGACTTTGAAACAAGAAATATTACTAAAAATAAACTCAAATGTTTTCTAGTAACAAAATTGTTAATTCATAACAGACCTAACAGTCCTAAGTTTGAATGTATCTAGTTCTAGGATTTGAAATGCATTAAGCAAGAAAACAACATAACAGAAAGGAGAAGTAGACAGATACAAAATTTTGGTTAAAGCTTTCAACACCCCTCTCTCAGCAACTGAGAGAAAAAGTAGACAGAAACCAACAAGAGTACAGACATCTTGAACAACATTGAAAATCTAACCCAATATACTTTTATAGAACACCACATCGAACACCAGTATAATGCACATTCTTTACCATGCTTATGAAATAGTCAAGGTAGATCACATACTCAGCATAAAATAAGCTTCAAATTTGACAGGATTAAAGACATACAAAGTATGTTCTTTAATGCCTAAGGAACTAAATTAGAATTTGATAACAATAACCATATCTAGAAAATCTCCTAACATACTTCTAGACAATGCAGGGGTGAAAGAAGAAATGACAAGGAAAATTAGAAAATATTTCAAAATAGCTGACTTTTCTTTAATTTGGGGGATGAAGCTAGTGCAGAATTTTGAAGACAATATATAGCTCTAGATGCTTATGCTAGGTAAAAAGAAAGCTCTAATATTAATGAACAAAGTTTCCACCTTAAGAATAGAAGGAGGAGGGGAACAAGATGGCTAATTGGATGCAGCCAAAAAGTGCTGCTCCCACTAAGAGGAATCAAATTATTAAGTAAACCACCAAAATTTGGGCAGATCTTCAGAAAGAAAATGCCAAAAGTAGATGGAGAGACAAGACTGAAGCCAAGGCTGAAGAGGAAGGACAGAGGAAACCCTGCACAGGATCCCAAACCCAGGGATTAGTTCCTGACTTCAAATGTCAATTGGGAAAGGGGTGAGTGAGAAAATTGAGGGATATATCACTCTCACAATGGACCTTTGGGATCCTAGCTACAGGGGACCTCATGTCCCCATAGATGCATGAGCTGGTAGGGGATGTCCTTGGGGAGCAGGAAAAGACAGACAGGCCTTCAGATGGCACAAAGCACAGGAGCTTTTGTACACTAGGCAGCTCTGGTGGAGCATGGCCACTCCAGAAAGCATGGGCCCCAGATGCCCTTCCAGCCAGAAGATAGTGGGCAGCTTCCCAATGGGACTGAGGCATGTCTGCTCTACACACTCTCCTGCTTGTTGGTCCCTCCCAAGGTCCACACCAAGGTGCCCTGCAGGACTTGGTACACAGCTGCTCCTGACACTTTTCTGGCAACCTAGGAGCACATCAGATCCAGAACCCCAGCCTGAGCTGCAGGACATCCCAGTGCCCCAGCGCTGCAACATGCGGTCGGGATTATGGAGCTGAGATCTGTGGCTGGTCCTCAAGCGGAGAAGCAGCCCCCACCATCAAAGCACTGAGATGGGTGAGAAGCATGTGTTCCTAGGCTGGGGCACTAGCAGTGCATTGCCATCATCTGCAGAGCCAGTCCAGAAAGAATGTGGAATACATCCCAGCCAGCCTCTGCCTCAGGGGACCCTGCAGCCTAGAACACCTACAAAAAGAAATGCAGGTGCAGCACCACTGATCAGTGGGGACTTCCCCAAATCCCAGAGAGGAGCTGGTGAGGAGGCCATCTCTCTCTCCTGCCTACAGCAGAGCAGGCCTGCAAACAAGAGAAAGTACAAAAGCATTACAGAGCTAGATATTAACCTAGCTACCAGCCATTGCTCTTAAGCGCCATCTACTGGATAACAGCCTAAACTATAATGCCAAAAATAATGTCTATGAAACCAAGCTCGAGAATTCACCCATACAGGTGGCTGGCAAGATGGCCAAACAGAAACAGCTCCAGTCTGCAGCTCCCAGCAAGTTCAATGCAGAAGGTGGGTAATTTCTGCATTTCCAGCTGAGGTACCCAGCTCATCTAATTGGGACTGGTTAGACTGTGGGTGAAGCCCACAGAGTGTGAGCCAAAACAGGGTGGGGCATTGCCTCACCCAGGAAGTGCAAGGGGTCATAGAACTCCCCCCCCACCCCCAGCCAAGGGAAGTCATGAAGGACTGTGCCATGAGAAATGATGCATTCTAGCCCAGATACTATGCTTTCCCCATGGTCTTTGCAACCCACAGACCAGGAGATTCCCTCTTGTGCCTATGCCACCAGGTCCCTGGGTTTCAAACACAAAACTGGGTGGCCACATGGAAAGACACTGAGCTAGTAGTTTACCCCTCACAGTGCAAACAAAGCTGCCAGGAAGTTCAAACTGTGCAGAGCCCACTGCAGCTCAGCAAAGCTGCTGTAGCCAGACAGCCTCTCTAGATTCTTCCTCTCTAGGCAGGGCATCTCTGAAAGAAAGGCAGCAGCCCCAGTCAGAGGCTTATAGATAAAACTCCCATTTTCCGATAGCTCTGGATTGCAGTTCCCAGCAAAAATGCAGAGGGTGAGTGATCACCTTATTTCCAAAAGAATTTTTATTGCCCACAGACCAGGAGATTCCCAGGTGGAAAAGTGACACGAGTTTCCAGCATGGCTGTTTCAGCCGGCGCAGTGAGTCTCCGCACAAAAACTTACATAAATCCAGGCGCCATGTCAATTGGCGACTGGAACACCTGGGAGACAGAGTCACCTATTCAACTGAAAAAAAGGGGGCTGAAACAGGGAGCCAGGTGATCTGGCTCAGCTGGTCCCACCCCCACAAAGACCAGCAATCTGAAATGCTCTGGACTGAGAGTTTCACAGCAAGCAAGCTGGACCTAGGATGGTACAGCTCTGTGGGGGGAAGGGCATCCGCCATTAACGAGGCTATCCACCACTACCAAGGCAGTCCACCATTACTAAGGCAGTCCACCATTACCAAGACAATCTGCCAATACAGAGACAGTCTGCCATTACTGAGGCAGATTGCCATTACTGTGGCAGTTCTAACTACATCTCTATAAAACAAAACTGCAAAGAAGTTCACACAGCAGCTGGGCGGAGCCCATAGCAGCTCAGCAATGCTTCTGCTGGCAGACTGTGACTAGGCTACCTCCTTGCTGGGCAGGGCATCTCTGAAAACAGGCAGCAGCACATCAGGAACTTGTAAATAGAGCCCCACTTTCCCAGGACAGAGCACTTGGGAAAAAAAGGCAGTTATGAGTTCTGCTGCAGAAGACTTAAATGTATCTACCCAGCAGCTCTGAACAGAACAACGGAGCTAACAGCTCACCACTTGAGCTCCTATAAGGGACAGACTGTCTCTTCAAGCAGCTCCCCAACCCCATATATCCAAAAAGGCACCTCAAAAAGGAGAGCTCAGACTGCCATCTGGCAGGTATCCTTCTGGGACAAAGATAACAGAAGAACAAACTGGCAAAAAGTCTTAGTGGACTGCAGCCACTGCAGGTGATCCCAAGGCAAGCAGGATCTGGAGTGGACCTCCAGCAGTCCTACAGCAGAGGGGCCTGACTGTTAGAAGGAAAACAAAGAAAGAAATAACATCATCATCAACAAATAGGATATCCACTCAGAGACCCCATCAGAAAGTCACCAACTACAAAGATCACAGATAGATAAATCCACAAAGATAGGAAGAAAACAGCAAAAAAAGGATGAAAACATCCACAACTAGAACACCTCTCCTCCCCCAAGGGATCACAACTCATCACCAACAAAGGAACAAAGCTGGATGGAGAATGAGTCTGATGAATTGACAGAAACAGGCTTCAGAAGGTGGGTAAAAACAAACTTCCCTGAGCTAAAAGAACAGTTCTAACCCAATGTAAAGGAAGTAAGAACTTTGAAAAAAAGGTTGACTAAATGCTAATGAGAATAAACAGCTTAGAGATGAATATAAATGAATTGATGGAGCTGAACAACATAACATGAGAACTTCACGAAGCATACACAAGTTTCAATAGCTGAATTGACAAAGCAGAAGAAAGGGTATCAGAGATTGAAGATCAAATCAATGAAATGAGAAGGCAATATTAGAGAAAAAAGAGTGAAAAGAAATTAACAAGCCTCCAAGAAATATGGGATTATGTAAAAAGACATAGTCTATGTTTGATAGATGCACCTGAATGTGATGGAGAGAATGAATCCAAGCTGGAAAACACTCTTCAGGATATTATCCAGGAGAACTTCCCCAACCTAGCAAGCCAGGCCACCATTCAAGTCCAGGAAATACAGAGAACACCACAAAGATATTCCCCAAGAAGAGTAACTCCAAGGCATATAATCATCAGAATAACCAGGATTGAAATGAAGTAAAAAATGCCAAGTGCAGCCAAAGAGAAAGGTCGGGTTATCCACAAAGGGAAGCCCATCAGACTCACAGTGGTTCTCTCAGCAGAAACTCTACAAGCCAGAAGAGTGTGGGGGCCAATATTCAACATCCTTATGGAAAAGAACTTTCAACTTAGAATTTCATATTCAGCCAAACTAAGCTTCATAAGTGAAGGAGAAATAAAATCCTTTATGAACAAGCAA